>PVJO010029458.1:0-16804 GCA_004026905.1 Hystrix cristata | reverse complement strand
TTTGTTCCTGAATTATGATTATGGAGCCCTGACCTAGACTGAGTAAAAAAAAAAAAGGGTAGAGAAGACTCGAATTCAAAAAATCTCAAATAAAAAAGTAAACATTACAATGGGCACTACAGAAACACAAAGGTCATTAAAGATTATTATTATTGTACACAAGAAATACAATAACCTAGAGGAAGTTAACCTGTTTCTCTGTACACACACACACACACACACACACACAAAACCACATGTGGGCTGGGGATTTAGCTCAGTGGTTAGAGTGCTTGCCTGACAAGCACAAGGCCCTGAGTTTGAACCCCGGCACAAAAAAAAAAAAAACCCCACATGTGACTCTTCAAAAATTATAAAATCTCTACACTTCACTTAAGAGTAATGAGATCAAGTGAATAAGTCTTCCATAAAACCATTACTGCTTAGTTTGACCAAGTCTCTTTTTGTTTCTTACCATTGAGATGAAACAGAGAGTCCTGAATACAAGGTAAGACTACTACAGTACCACATGTTAATGTCTTTATCATGTAAAAACCAAGCAAGCCTGGCAGTATAGGTCACTAGCATTTATATTCAACCTAGAACACTACAGTGATGAAGATGATAATACAAAATACAGAAAACTACAGAACTGCCAATTTTTATTTATTCAAAAAAATGTGAGAGAAGTTTAATTCTCCAAATCTCATTGTACCAGGCCACATTACTCTGATACTAGAATCACACAAGAAAACAACAGAAGAAATCTACAGGCTATTACACTTGACAAGTGTAAACTAAAACTCTTCAACAAAACATTAACAAACCAAAGGCAACAACACATTGCAAAGGTTACTCACCATAACCCAGTGAGATTTGTTCTAGTGATGTAACTGTGGTTCAACATATGCAAATAATAAAAAGGGTACAGTACATCAAGACAATGGTGAAAAACTGTAAGATAATTCCAATAGATGTAGAAAAGGCATTTGATAAAATTCAAGATCCCACCTTGCATGATGGTGCACACTTGCAATCCCAGGTACTGCAGAAGCTGAGGCAAAAAGGATTACACATTGGAGACTACCTTGAGCAACATAGTGAGATACTTTGTCAAAAAGAAAAGCACTGGGAAATAGCTTTTTAGTAGGGCACTTACTGACTATGCATCAGCATGGATGCATGAGCCAGGCTCAATTTCAAACACCAAAACCATCATTAAAATACAATTTCCCTTTACAATAAAAATGCAAAACAAATTAGGTATAGAAGGAAGATACCTCAACATAATAAAGGTCATTTATAATAAGCCAAGTGTTAACATACCAAATGGGGAATGTCAAAGCTGTTTCTCTACATCAGGAGGAAGTTAAGGATGTTCTCATTCACCACTTGTCCAATATACTACAAAAGGTCCTAACCAGTACAATCAGTCTAAAGAACAACATAAATAGCATTCAAATTGGAAGTGAAGTCAAATTATAACACTTTGGTGATGATGACAATTCCATATACAGAAAACCCAGAAGCCTCCAACAAAAAACTTCAGAATCAACAAAGTAACATAAATATCAGGATGTAAAACCTGTATCAGTGGCATTGCTGAACACAATATGTTACTGAGCTTTTCATTACTTAGTTGCTTTTCATGTTACTGAGACAAAATACCCAACATTCAAAGTTAAAGGAGAAAAGATTTATTGTAGCTTACAGTTTATAGAGGTTTCAGTTTGTAGTTGGCTGGCTGCACAGCAGGGTGGCATGGCAAGAGGGGCATCGCAGAGGAGAAACATTTCATGGCAGGCAGAAGGCAGCAAAAGCAGCAAGTGACAAGCAGTGACCCTGTTTCTCACCCTTATATTTTGTTCAGGCTACCACTTAGCGGGGGAGAATACCCAGGGAGGGCCTTCCCATTTTCCACACCCAGAAAGGCCAAGCCAATCAGTGCACTAATTTAGGTAATCACACATCCTTGATCCCAGCATCACACACACTAAACCCAGTCACCTCTGAAAAGCCCCACCTATGACCATATGAGGTTTTGGCACAAGCCTCATGTTTGACCAAAACTATAACAATACCTGTAATTTTATCTCTGAGAAAATCAACTTATAAGCAGGAGAGGTTTATCCTATTTCAGGGTTTGAAATTCTTAGTTTATGTTTTGATTACAGCCTTAGTTTTGGGGCTATGGTGAGCAAGTACCTCATGCCAAATTGGGTGTCACAGAAGATGCTGCTCATCTCGTGGAGTCCAGGTAAAAAGAAAAAGCTCACAGCAGTCCTCCTGCCTCAGTCTCCCAATTATTGGGATTGCAGGTGTGCACTACCATGCTTGGCAGCCCTGGAAGATTTAACTTCCATTACCTCGCAGAACTTTCAGAAATTTACCAATAAGTGTTTATATTTTTCTGAATCTGTTTTCATTCCCACAGAGTTTCTGGCCTACATTTGATTCTAGTGTCTTAGGATTTCATTAATCTGCCTTTCCGTCTTTTATTTGGGGACAGTGATTTGCCATGTGACTTGAATCCTCTGATAGATATATAAAGAGTTGTTGATTTTCAGGTTGTTTGCTGCTTTTTCTGGACAGTAGAGTCACCTTTGAGTCCTCTTTATTTTTCTACCCGCACTAGAGATTAAGTCCAGGAGAGTCCCTAGTATTTTCTGTATGTCTATATGGTATACTTGAAACCAGAAATATCTAATTACATATTTTGGTATTTGGAGATAACACCTCTAAGCCTCTACACTCCCTCTTCCACTCCACTTATATATGAAGTGATAAGGAAGCCTGAGTGCCTGCTGTTTTGAAAATGGAAGGAGCTTCATGCCACCGTAACTCCTCCCACCTTATTGATGCCTTCTCAACCTAGGTCATTCCCTAGTGAAAATAAACATCCAAGCAGGCTGCTTCCCTTCCTTACTCAAGCACATGCACACATGTTTCCTCTCAAACCACAGTTATATGAGTAATAAGCCTTTTTATACTCTCTCTGTATGAACCTCTTGCTATCAGTGTCAACATCGTTACCACATCTCTCCAGGTATGACTGGCACCATAGCAGGATGACTGATGTTTGTTATCACCATGAGGGTATCTTTTCTTGCTCTGAATTTCTAACTTGCACTGTTTCCTGACGGCTTCCATGCACTTTGAGCCTCTGCTGTCTGCTCTGGGCTGCATTGTTCAGGCCTGAAAGCTTTGTATCATCATTCAATTGAGCCAAGTAGAGTGTTTCATGATTCACTGACTATCAGGAACAAGAGTATAACATTGGGTCTATCCATAAATTGTTCCTGGTAGTGATGTCTTTGCTGTAACCCATCTATGCAATTTATCTCTTCGTCTCTCTATCTGGCATATGTTGAAACATGTGCATCACACATTCTAAGTGTGATATTACAACAGAGGTATACCCTCAGCCTCCTATATGTGCTTTGGAATGAACCTGACTGATGTGGGGTGTTGGACTTCATCTCATGTCTGGAGGTGTAAATTGGTAGCAAAAGAATACATTATGCAAATTCTGTATCTTGTGTGGTCATTCCTGGTACACCAATCCTTTGAAAAGTTCAAAGAGAACAGAGAGTGACCAGAGAACTGCCACTAAATAGAGTGTGAGGACTATACTATGTAGGACCACTAGGTAATGGTTCTGCTACTACCAGTTTCTTTCACTCGAGGAAGACACTGATTCTCTGGGTTTTCAGTAACAACCCTGTAGCAAACCTGTAACCTAGTAAAGGGTACTTAGAAACATAATGATAGTAGCAGGAACCACAGAAATTATATTGATAAAACACAAAATCTTTTCTTTCTTGGCTGGTCCTTATAAATTTACATAGAACAGGTCAATATTTTTAAAAACCACTTGTTCTCCAAATGATTCAAATAAAATATTTTTTTAGATCTCAATTTTTCCCCTTTGAAGTAGGTAAGCATACATAGCACAAAAACACTTTATGAATGGAATACTGGACAGTCATAGTGACACACACTTAAAATCTCAGCATTCTAGAAGGCTGGAGAATAAGGATTGCAAGTCACAGGCCAGTTTGCACAACAAAGCTGCACCTAATCTCAAAACAGTACTGTGGTGTGACTGTACCTCAGGCCCTCCTGGGTTTGTGTCCTCAGTACTGCAAAATGAAAATAAATAGAAAAGAAAGAAAGAAAGGCAGGGCTGCCTCACTGCTACTGGCCTATGGCTGGAGGCAGGGTGGAGGTGCAGAGTGGGTGGGGTTCTGCAGTCTGTGCCCCACCAGGCAAGGAAGCTAGCAGGGCTGACTTGGTGGTAGTGGCCTTAGGGACCAGTACAACTCCAGCTGTTTGGAGGGTGAGGGTGCTGGGGATCAAACTCAGGGCTTTGTGCTTGCTAGGCAAGTGCTCTACCACTTGAGCTAAATCCCCAACACCAGAGTGAGGTGGAAGCAGAAGCAGTGGGGTTGGTGGCCCCCAAGGCAGCAGGGAAGAGCAGTGCAGAGGATACTATCACTACCAAACAGTACAGTCAGCTAGATTTAAATCTACTGGTACCATTATTCTCCAAAAATCTTTATTAAGCTGAAGTTACTCTTACCTGCCAGAAAGCTTCATGTGATCCTTATTACTGATCTTGCCCAACATTTTTATCCAAATATAAATGGATGAGTATAAATTAGGCGTACTGTGTGGGCTGGTGATACAAAGCCAGAAAAATATTAACCTGTTATGGAAAAGAATAAAGCTTCAAAGCAATTTCAGTGTACTGGAATAATAATCCTCAGTGTATGTAATTAAAGAGGTTCTCATAGGGCCTGAAAACAGACAATCTCTTCTCTTCCTGGTGAATAGATGATATCTTGATTGGCAGAAATCCTGTGGAACAGGTTGTTCAACAAGTTTTAGTTGTTAATTATAAGTTGAAGTGACTTGACTATGAGTAGTATAATGTAGTCCAAAGCTTGTTCTTAGCTGTGTGGTTGATCCTGGGCCATTTCAAGAGGGGCAGGCAGTTCAAATGAGAGCCGGGTGCCCACCAGTTAGCTTGCAAGGCCACCACAGAGACCAGGAGACCCAATGCTGTCTCCCATGATGCTACCATTTCCAAGAGATAACTCTAGAAGCCATGAGAAAGACATTCCTGAGTTGTACAGCTCACAAAAGACTTTTAGAAAGAACATATATCTCAGAGGGGTACAGAAAGAATTTATAAATATAAATTTATGAAATAAAATATTCTAAGAGATGAGGGACATCTTTTCTCATTTTTAACAAGAAGAATTAAGTCTCTTAAATTTTTATTTGTCCTTTCACTTGATTGGAAATTTAAATAATATATATTTAATATAACTTTCCTACTTTTATATTTTCCTCCTTTTTCTTTATTTCAACAGAAAAATAATCACTTTCTTCCTATATTCCTTCAAATCTTTCCAACTAAAAAATGAAGTTAGAGGAAGGCAAGGGCTTTTGGTATAATATCCTACTTTGAGGCATGCAATAGTGACCTCATCTCTTCACTGACCAGTTTCTGACCCCTAAAGCTTTTACTTCTCAGCGTTGTTTGTTGTTGCTGGGTGGCTACACACAACAGGCAGTGTAAAGGCATAGTATTAATAGGACAGTTTGGTGGTCAAGGGTGGCAGCAATAAGCTGTTGCAGAACAGGTGTTACTGTGGACAGGCTTGCTCAGCAGCACTGTCTTCTTCCTTTAGAGATTGACTGGGACAGAGCAACAGGGGAGGAATACCAAGTGGAGACAACCACCACTGAACCATCAAGAAGATATCTCAACTCTGGGATAATTTTGGTAGATATTTATTAGTTGGATTTTTTATTTAATAATATGCTTTTACTTTGACTCAGTATTTACTCTTAGTTCTGAGTTTGCTTGGCAGACAGGCACACACACTCACACACAGCAGTTATTTTTCTCATGGAAATAAAGTCTGTAAACATTAAGCAACCAGTGGAATAACAGAAGTAAGTTTAATACTTTGGAAAAAATAGGTATTGTCATCACATCTTTATATTATAACATTTTATTGAAATAACTTCAATTTTTTGGTTCAGGGAAAGACTAAAACATTTAGAGTGCATCCAACAAGACAGTAGATGAGGAAGGATATCATCCAGTTTTAGGTAATGAGAGAGACACCACTTTAGAGATACAGTAATGCTTCAGTTCATGAGTGCTTCTGTTTGCAAACAGTTCCGTTCACAGACAAAAGTGTTCACTGAAATTTTGCTTCCATTTGCACTTCACACTGAGTGACAAACACGACCACAGCCATCTTCCCCACATAAACCCAGCCATCTTCCCCCAAATCATAAATTAAGTTCATGAACTGAGGTACTACTGTACGTTGCTACAATGAGGAACAAATAAATAAAAATAAACGAGGAAAAATGGTTTTGATAAAGGTAAGGTTTTGCTTATTTTTTTAAGATAACAAAACTAGTAGTATTCTGATGGAAATGTTCAGTAGAGAGGGAAAATAAGGATATAACAGACAGAAGGGAGATTTGTTGGAATGATGGCTTGATTTGATAACAAGTCACGGGATTTAAGTATGAGCAAGTATGCTGTATTAGTCAGCTTTCCCACTGCTGGGACACAGTACCTGACATACAACTTAAAGGATAAGTTTAATTTGCCTTAGGGTTTCAAGGGGTTCACTACATGGTCAACTGGCTCAAAGGCAGGAACATCATTGCTGGAGGACCAAAGATTCTTAGTGCGTAACAGCCAGAACCATATATGGTACCCAAGGTCCGGTCTCCATGACCTACCCAGACACCCAGAAATGAGCTTTACTAATTCTCCGGGCACTATTTAATCCAGTCAGGTTGACATATCATAATCTACCATTTCTCAAGTTGACAGCTAGACATGTCTCCTTAAACCATTTTAATCTCTAGATAAAGTCAATAGAATATTCATTATTCCACCCAACATGATACATCTCTCCTGCATACAACAGGAAATGTACTAATTTTCTCCCTAGAGTCTCAACAATTTCAGCATTTTTCAGAAGTTCAAGTGAAAGTCTTCACTGAGACTCAAGGCAGTTCTTAGCTGTAAACCAAAAACAACATAATCACCATGGTAAATATTCCCATTTCAAAAAGAAGGAATAGAGAGATAGAAAATAATCACATCAATGCAAGACCAGAACTAACCAGGGCAAATATTAAGTCTTGTAGCTCCATGTCCATCATCTGGAGCACGTGACAGCAAGATGTGAGTTCCAGAGAGAGTGGATGGCCTCACCATTATGGCTATGAAGTCCAAATGGCCTCTCTCTTGGGCTTGCTCCACTCACTGCTTGCAACATTCCTTTGCAGAAGTTCCACATTTCTGGCATTTCTGAATTCCTGGGGTCTCCATTGCACCTCTGGGTTAATTAACACATCTTTGTGCACTGCTCTCTCAGAAGCTAGTTGCTTGCCATCCTACACATTCCCTGAAATTGGGATAGAAGTCTTGCCCACCCCATGACTTTGCATTCTGCATGCCTATAAAATCAGCATCACATGTGCAGTTCCAAGATCTGCTGTCAGTAGAAGCAATAGCCAGGCTCTTGTGTATCATGGTTGCAGTGGCTTCTGATGGCCTGGAAGGCTGAGCACAATGACATGAATCAAAGGGAAATAATTCCCTAGTAGGCCCTTCACAAGCAAAGGGCCCAGGAGCTCTCTTCTGAAAAGAAAGATTTACATTTTACATCCATTGGGGTGGGAACTTGCTGATTTGTAAAATGCCCTCATAGCATGCATCTTCATGTCCTTGTACAAAGTACTTGTTTTCTTTTTTAAGATGCTAATTTCTTCAGCAGCCATACTTCCTTTAGGCCCAATTTTGCACATGGTTCCTTTGGGGCCAAAGTTTAAATTTTTGAAAGTGTTCTCTGCTTTTTGCTCCTATTTCTCACTATAAACCTGGCTAAAAGCAGCCAGCACTACCCTCATACAGGGGAAATGTTGGTCTGACTTGAAATTACCCCCACCAGATTAATTAGTGTGGAGCCCTTAATTTCAGTCCTGCAAAGTCTCAGAACGTGGAAAAAAACGTGGACAAATTTTTGCCAGAGTGTAATATGTATAGCCCCCTAGTTCACTCCCACCTGAAGTCCTCATTTCCAACTGAAATCTGAGTCTGGCCTTTACTGCCTGTATTCCTATCAGCATTCTGGTCTTCTGAGCACTGACCAGTATTGCTTATCTCACTCTGCTTTATAGCATTCAAGGACTCCTCTAGCTGGCATGTCCTGCCTTTCCAAACTCCTTCCATGAACCATAAGTGGTCACATATACCACTGCCATCACAAGCTGAGGCCTCATGCAATTTGTGAGGGACAGGAGGAGAGTGACCAAGCTACCAAATCCTAGCCAGTTCTGCACCTGGGTTCTCCCCAACACAGGGCAGCAGAGATGACAACCAAAAGACGGACATGTCGAGGATGAGATCAACATCAAGAGGAAAGTTTCACTACAGGACTGAAGTGTTACCATACTCCAGAGACTAGGTGAGAGACAACCTGGTGAAACAGGCTTGCAGAAGATGAAAGCTAAACTGAGATCCCTGAGAGGCTCATGTTCAGGCCAGGAATATCACAGGGCCTGCATTCTGTGGGAGGAGGCTGTATTAGTATTCTCTAGAGAAACAGATACAATGGTAGATATATGAATATTTAAGAGCTTACAATTTGGCTTCCTCGGGCTTCTTACAAGTCAGTCGTGGAAGCATGCAGAGGGTCTGTCTGCAAGCTGGAGATCTGGAGGGCCCAGCCGAAGGTATGGAGGCCTGAAGGATCCAGGCGAAGGTCTAGAGGTCCAAAGTATCCAGGTGAAGGTCTGGAGCTCCTCCAAGGAAGCGAAACCGATCCAAAGAAACCGGCCAGCTATATCCCTCTTCATTTCCCCTTTATACCTTCTAAAGAACAGGCCCCCCTAGGGTGTAGAATTGCTAAACCAATTTAGTTAAGCTTCTCTTACAAGTTGACACAATCAATCAACCATCACAGAGGCTATGTTTGGTGGGTGTAACCTTCAGAGAGGGTGGATCTTAAAATAGCGTTTAGTTTAGTAGTATGCTCGAACCCTTATACTGCTCCCTACATCCAGCAGAAAGTAGTGGTCTGATTTACTATAGGTCAATATCTGGGTGGCCTACTCTGGTTCAGGATGGTTCGTGAGTGGTTTTTAGGGTTTGGCAGTAGTCAGTTTATATTTGATGCCATTGTTGTTGCTGACTTTACAACTATAGCCAAGGTGGCGTGATTATTGCTGTCAATTGGTTCTCTCTATATGATGATACTGGGATTGCATGGAGGTCATGAACAATACTATCACTCACTCCCAAAGAACCAGTAACTGGGTCAAAGAAGCTGCCAATCCCAGAACAACAGATAGATAGTGATATAGATGTAGAAACAAGAGAAGACAGGGCATCAGAATGCCTCCAAAAACTCCCAACTACCCTAAAAGTGGTGTAGGGGACCATGACGGAGAGGAAACCATAGGCCACACAGAAATGTCTGAAGTGTGTCAGTGGAGGTGGCGAAACAGTTCAATATGGTGCTTGATGAATTTAAAGAAGATGTAACTGGCTGGGGATTTAGCCCAGTGGTTAGAGTGCTTGCCTTCGCAAGCACAAGCCCCTGAGTTCAATCCCCAGCACCAAAAACAAAAGATGTAATTAAACAGAATAACTCTTATCAAACAAATGATTGGTGACTCTAGAGAATACAATAATAAAACTAGTGGCACTAAAGAAAGAGGCACAACATGAAAGCCCAGCATCGAGAGAATGGGAGTCCATAAAAAAGTTCCAAACAGGAATCCAGGCGATTAAAAATACAGCTGAAATTATGGGCAACAATAGCAACCAATGTGATGATAGTGTTAGATCTAGAGGACAGTGCTATGGTTAATGATCAATTAATGAGAGAGACATTAAAAACAAGAGAACATGAAAAATAGAATGAATAACTGCTAGACAACTCAAGACTAATATACAAATAATTTGAATTAATAAATTAGAAGACAGCACAAAGGGCATAAAACCTTGTTTACAGCTGGGTGTAATGATGCACACCTATAATTCCAGCACCTGGGAGGCTGAGGCAGGAAGATCACTACAAATTGGAGGCTACCCTGGGCTACATAGTGACTTCAAAGCCAATCTGGACTATATAGTAAGACCCTGTCTCAAAAAAACAAAACAACTCAAAATCAAAAACTTGTTTACAGAAATAACATCAGAAAACTTTTCAGGCATAGAAAAAGAATTTATCATACAGATAAATAAGGCATATAGAACCCCAAATAGCCATTACCAAAAGAAATTACTCCGTGTCTTAGTTACTTTTCTCTAGTTGCTGAGACAAAATACCTGACACCCAAAGTTAGGGGAGAAAAGGTTTATTTACCTCACAGTTTGTAGAAGTTTTGGTCCACAGTCGGCTGGATTCAAGGCAGGGTGGCCTGGACAACAGGTAGAAGGCAGCAAGACAAGCAAGGGGATAGGCAGCTTCTTCCTGTGCTTTATATTTTATCCAGGCTGCTAGGATTAGGGCGGTGCTAGAAAAATCAGTGAGTTGATTTAGTAATCACACCCTTAATCCCAGCATCACACACTCTAGATCCAGTCGCCTCTGATCCAGCCACCTCTTCCCACATGAGGCTTTGTGGAGACATCTAGACACAAACCATAACACTCCACACCACATGTTAAAATATCAGAGGTACAAAGGCTGCTAGGTAAAAGCAATGAATCACCTATAAAGGGAATCCCATCAGAATTACAACATTCTCTAGGTCGAACTCTTGAAGACATAGGTGTAGGCAAAGACTTTATGAACAAATCCCCAGTTGCCCAGGAAATATCACAAAGAATCAACGACTGGGACCTGATCTTGTTAAAAAAGCTTTTGCACAGCAAAAGAAACTATCAACAAAGTGAAGAGACAATCCACAGAGTGGGAAAAAAATTTTGCCAGCTATTCCTCTGACAAAAGACTAACATCTCGAATATATAAAGAACTCAAAAAAAATCAGACCTCCCAAATTTAAAGACCCAATCCAAAAGTGGGCAGCAGAAATGAATAGACATTTCTCAGATGAAGAAGTAGAAACAGCAGATAGACATATGAAAAAATGTTCATCATCACTGGTCATTCGAGAGATGCAAATTAAAACAACCTTGAGATTCCACCTCACTCCACAAAGAATGGCTATTATCACAAATCAGCCAATAACAAATGCTGGAGGGGCTGTGGAGAAAAAGGAACCCTTCTCCACTGTTGGTGGGAATGTAGACTGGTACAACCGCTATGGAAATCAGTGTGGAGATTCCTCAGGGAACTAGGACTAGAGATTCCATTTGACCCAGCTATTCCACTTCTTGGTATCTTCCCAAAAGAATTAAAATCATTATACCACAGGGCTATATGCACACCCACGTTTATAGCAGCACAGTTTGTAATAGCTAAATCGTGGAAACAGCCCAAATGCCCATTAACAGCAGAATGGATTAAGAAAATGTGGTTTTTTATACAATAGAGTACTACTCTGCCATAAAGAATGATAAGCTTGAGATATTCCTAGGTAAATGGATGCATCTTGAGACCATACTCCTAAGTGAAATAAATCGGACACACATGTTTAAACACCGCATAGTTTCTCTGGTGTAAGAAACTGAAGTGTAAATAAAGACTAAAATGTATTATATTGAGAAAGGGAAGAAAGTGTCCAAATGGGAAAGGGAACAAGGGAGGAGGAAAGGAACAGAGGGACAAGAAAAATAAGAAATGGAAGGAAAAAATGGAAACAAAGCTTTTGTAAATAGGGAGGGAGGAGGGGGTGAGGGGAGGGGAATGGGGAAAAAAGAAGCAACAAGGTATATCATGTACAGGTACAAATTCCCTATGATAAATGTTATCAATATGTACATCTAAAATGTACCATTAAAATAAAATTTAAAAAAAAGAATTATAATATTCTCAACACAAACCTTAAAGGCTAGGAATGAAGTGTTCCAAACTCTAAAAACAACTTCCAACCCAGACTAATATATCCTGAAAAATTATCTTTCAAAATTGATGTAGAAATAAGTCATTTTCATGACAAACAGCATCTAAAGAAATTCATGACCATCAAAGCAATACTCCAAAAAATTCTCAAAGGTATCCTAGGAAACAATAAAGCAAATAATGCCAAAAGGGCAAATAAAATGAATGCATCTGGTAGGGCTAGCAATTAAGTACAAGGGAAAGAAAGTAAAACAGAAATAGGAAAATAATACATGACAGGGGTAAGTCAGTACCCTTCAATAACAACTATCAATGTGAATGGACTCAATTTACCAATCAAAAGACACAGATTACCAGAATGGATCAGAAACAAAATCCAGTGGTATACTGATTACAAGAAACACATTTAATATGAAAGGAAATTTATAGACTAAAAATTAAAGGACAAAAATAATAAAATTCTATTTTCACATAAAATGGATTTCCAGCCAAAGCTGATCAAAAGAGGCAAAGAAGGATACCAAATATTGGTTAATGGACTGTTCAACAGGAAGAGATACCAATTATAAACATATATGCACCGAACTATGGTGCACCTAACTTCATCAAACAAACACTAATGGACATCAAAAATCAGGTAAGAAACAATATGGAAATTAAACAACACACTCCTGAATAATCAATGAGTGACAGAGGAAATTAAGGAAGAAATAAGACATTTCCCAGAATCACGTAGTAATGCCAGTGCAGCATAACAGAACTTATGGGACACAATCAAAGCAGTCTTAAGAGGAAAGTTTTCAGCTGTGAATGCCCATATCAGAAAACCTGAACAAGGCCAAATAATAACCTAATGATGCATCTCAGTGTCCTAGAAAAATAAGGACAATCCAAATCTGGAGCTTCTACAAAAGGAAATTATAAAGATCAGAGCAGAAATCAATGAAATGGAGATGAAAAGAAAAAAAAAAGAATCAGTGAATTGAAGAGCTGGTTCTTTGAAAGAATAAGCAAAATAGACAAACCCTTATCTAATCTTACCCCCCCAAAAGGAAACAACATAAATCAATGCAATTAGAAATGAAAAAGTTGCAATCACCCTGGACACCACCGAAATACAGAAAATCATTAGCCACTGCTTCATAAATATGCGTGCCAAAATACTGGAGAATTTAAAAGAAATGAAAATATTCCAGCCAGGTGTGTAAATCTTAGCAGGCCTGTAAATCTTAGCAGTTGGGAAGTTGAGACAGGAGGGTAACTGTGAGTTCAAGGCCAGCCTGCACTACAAAGCAAGCAAGACTCTGTCTCAAAAACATAAAAAAAACCCTTTGAAAATATTTGTAGATACATAAGAATTACCAAATATGAACCAAGGAGATTTAAACATCTTGACAAATCAAATAACAGGCAGCAAAAAAACTACCAACTAAGAAAAACCCAAGATCTGATGGGTTCACAGCCATAAGAACTTCAGGGAAGATCTAACACCAATACTCCTCATACTCTAATGAAATCAAGAGGAAAGGAGTCCTTCTAAAATCATTGTCGGAAGCTAACATTATCCTGATCCCTAAACCAGACAAGATTCCAACCAAAAAGAACTACAGGCCCATCTGTCTAATAAATATAGATGCAAAAATCTTCAACAAGATTTTGGCAAACAGAATGCAACAAATCATCAAATATTTTATACACCATGACCAAATAGGCTTCATCTACAATTATCTCAATAGGTGCAGAAAAAGCCTTTGACAAATCCAACATCCATTCATGATGAAAAAAAAAATCCTCAAGAAAATAGGTATAGAAGGACTTTATCTCGGTCTTATAAAAGCCAGTTATATCTGTCTTATTTTTGTTGCCGAGACAAAATACGCAACACCCAAAGTTAAAGGAGAAAAGGTTTATTTGGGTCAGTTTGCAGAGGTTTCAATCTATAGTTAGCTGGCTCCAAGGCAGTGTGGCATGGCAGAAGGGCATCACAGAGGAGAAGCAGTTCATGACACACAGAAAGCAGTGAAGAGTGAAGTAGCAAGCAGTGAGCAAATAGCAATGACAGCAGCCCTCTTTCTGTCCCTTATATTCTGTCCAGGCTACCCAGTATACCAAACCAATCAATGCACTAATTTAGTAAACATACACCCTTGATCCCAGCATCACACTTAACCCCAGTATCGCACACTTTGAATCCAGCCACTTCTAAAAAGCCTCACTTATGACCACATGAGGCTTTGGGGCAACATCTAGACACAAGCCATAACAATGACCAACCTACTGCCAACATCATGTTAAATGGGAGAAAACACAAAGTTTTCCCTCTAAAATCAGGAACAAGACAGGGATGTCCATTATCATCATTCCTATTCAACATAGTCCTAGAAATACTAGCCAGAACGATCAGGCAAGAGAAAGAAAGAAGAAGGATATGTACAGGAAAAGACAAAGTCAACGTGTTATTATTTTTAGATGATGTGATCATGATCCTATAACTACAAACCCCCAAAAACTCCACCAAAAGACTCATAGAATTAATAACCAAATTAAACAAAGTAGCAGGATGCAAAATAAACAGAAAAATCAGTAGTATTCCTGTATAGTAATAGTGAGTTCACTAAGAGAGACATTAGGAAAACAGTACCATTTGCAATAGCATCAAGAAAAATAAATACTTAGGAATCAACCTAACGAAGGAAGTGAAAGACTTCTTCAATGAAAATTACATCACTCTGAAAAAGGAAAATTGAGAAGGGCAGTAGAAAATGGAAGGATATACCCTGTTACTGGATAGGCAAAAGTAATTAATCAAAATGGCTATACTACCAAAACTGATATGCAGATTTAATGCAAGCAAAATACCTATAGCATTTCTCACAGGTCCAGCAGAAACAATCCTAAAATGCATACGAAACCAGAAGAGACGAACTAGCAAAGCAATCCTGGGAAACAGAAGCAAAGCAGGAGGCACCGTAACCCCAGACTTGAAGTTGGGAATCCCAACTATACGGCTATCGTGATTAAAATAGCATGGTACTGGCGCAAATGCAGGCATGTGGATCAGTCGAACAGAATAGAGGAAGAATATTTTGGTGGGCGTTGTGGCAAACACCTGTAATCTCAGTTTCTCAACAGGCAGAGGCAGGGTACAGCAGACAGAATTCCATATTTGAGGACCTTCTGGGCAATTCTGGGAGGTTTTGGCAGAAACCTCCGGGTACTCATATACCTTTGACCAAGGAAACAGTCCTCTATCAGGGCTGGTCGTCCTCTTGGCCAAGTGCGCAGGTGTGCGAAGTACACACGGAGCAGTGAGGGAAGAAGGAGACACCTGCCTAGCCAGCCTGATCAGACAAATTAATGCTGCCAATCGATGAGGCGACAGAGGTTGCAGGCAGATAACCTTCATCCCATTCTGGGTAATTCTGGGAAGTCTTGTGTCAAAATTAAAAAATAAAACCAGGCTGGTGATGTAGCTCAGCGGTACAGCACTTGCCTAGCATGAATAAAGACCTGTGTTCAATTCCCAGGAGAAGGAAAAGGGGATGGGGGGAGAAAGTTTTAACACTTGCTATAACATTTGAAGTTTGATGGTACTTGAAATAAGCCAGTCACGAAAGGTCAAATGCCACATTGTTCCACTTAAACGAAGCGCCCTAGTCAAATTCATAGTGAGAAATTAAAAATGTAGTTATGAGAGGTTGAGCAGAGGCCAAAAAGGGAATCTTCCCCTTTTCTTGAAATGCTGGAATTTGAATTTAAAGCATTCTGGGCAAATGCGCTACCACCGAGCCACATTCTCCCCCACTAGGAATGGGCAGCTTCTTAAGAAAGGTGGAGTTCATTCTTGCAAAGTAAAAACAGTTCTGGAAGTTGGTGTCACACTAGGAATGTACAGTACTTAATCCTGCAGAAAAGGACAATTGAAAATGTCCTCTGGGGCTAAGGGTAGAACTCGGGGTTAGTACGCGTGAGGTTCTGGGCCTCATCTTCAGACACACGTAGGCATGCAAACTGTCATACGCGTTCACTCTTGTGCGGTGAATTGGAGAGGTGAGAACCTGGATGAACTTCTCTCAGGGACAAGTCTGAGAGAAGCTGTTTCATTTTGGTAGTGGTGGTGTGTTTTTTGTTTGTTTTGTTTGGGGGTTTTTTGTTTTGTTTTTTGTGGGTTTGTGTTGTTTTTGTTTTGGTTTTTTTTGAGACAGTCTAGCTATGTCTTTCAGGCTGGTCTTGAACTCACTATGTAACCCAGGCTGGCCTCAAACTCCTGGCGATCCTTCTGCCTCCGCCTCTTGAGTGCAAGGATTACAGGCGTGCGCCACCACACCTGGCTGTCCTTTCATTTTGTTGAGATAGTGCCTCACTCTGTAGACCAGGCTGACCTGGAACTCAGCGATCCTCCTGACTCAGCCCCTGAATGGTGATGTCACAAAAGAGCGTCACCACGCCCCAGCAGAAGCCATTTCTAGGGCACCTGCCTCCTAAATCTGGTGTTGCTCAGGGGACAAGGGGCGGGACCATTAAATTGTCCAATGGACTTGGCGGTGGAAGACCCTGGAGGAAGTACTAGGCATGCGCTGTGGGTGTGGCTGTTCCTTCAAACATTGCCCTGAAATTGGGTTTCTTAAGGTCACTATGCTTTGCGTTTGTTGCGCTGCTGTCCTGCGTGCCGAGGGTTCCTCGGGCAGACTCCGGGAGACGCCGGCAGCGGGAAGATGGCCGAGGTGAGCGCGGGGCTGGGAGACGCGGGAAGCGGGCTGCGGGCACCGCCGAGCCGCCTGACGGACCGGCCTCCGCCTGCGCTG
>PVJO010029457.1:0-16804 GCA_004026905.1 Hystrix cristata | reverse complement strand
GCTGTGCCCCTCTGCTGGGCCACCTGCCTGGAGCCAGCCAACTATGAACTGAAACCTCTACAAATTGTGAGCTAAATAAATCTTTTTTCCTTTAACTTTGAGAGTCAGGTATTTTGTCTCAGCAATGAGAAAAGCAACTAAGACAAGTGGGTGCCCTAGGTAGGACACAAGGGGGAAAAAAAGGGTCAACACTTTTTGCTTGCTGCTTATTTCCTCATTACTTCACTGTTTTTCTGCCTTCTCCCCACCACATGGAGCCAGCCAACTATGAACTGAAACCTCTACAAACCGTGCTAAGTAAACCTTTTCTAATTTAACTTTGGGTGTCAGGTATTATGTCTCAGCAATGAGAAAAAAGTGACTGAGACAAACCCTTTAGAAATCTTATGACCTGGCTTAAATCCTGGCAAGTAAGTTTTTGGGTACAATTGCTATAAAGATATATAAAGTTGTTCTCTTTAAGAGAACTTTTTGAAGTACAACAGTATGTAGAGAAAAGTATTTTGTGTTCTTTACACTGCTGGCAATAACTGATGTCTTTAAATTTGTGGATGACTCCACACTGATTCCAGATGGATAGAGATCTAGCACACAAGCATTCCTTTTTTTTAAATTCTAGCAGTTCATCTCTCCTAATTTGTTTTAATAGTTAAACCGTAATTTCCATTTTACTCTATATTCACATAAAAGTGAAACATATATAATGTTTAAAAACGGCTCAGTACAGTTCCCATAAAATTCTTATACTTTTATATGACCAATGAAACTGGTGTTTCCAGATCTCTTGGTCACCATCACTGAGTAGGACAGAAGTTAACAACATGAGGATCCAGGGTGCCCCTCAGAGTGTCCATGATTTCCTGGAAATTGTATGCCAGGGTGTGTGCGTGTGTGTGTGTGTGTGTGTGTGTGTGTGTGTTTGTAGTTGTAGTTCTCAACAATACATCTGTTTACACATTTCATCAAATTCCCAAAGAGTTATATGAGGTGAAAAAAGATGTGAAGAAGCATGATGTATAAACAGTTCAGAGACTGGGGCTTATAAAGTGCTTTAGTTTCCATTTGCATGTCACAATTTAAGCAATTAAAAAGTTAACAATATGGACTACAGAAGCAGAAAGACCCAGTATGAAACCTTGCTTTACCACTAAGTTATATTGGGCAAGTTACATTATTTCACTGAGCTTCAGTTTCTTATATTTAATATACAGATACTAATTGTACCTACCTCATAAATCGTTCTGCAGATTAAATTAAATAATGTATGCATAGTCCTATGGACCACACATGTAGTAAGAGTTTAATAAACAATCAGCATGACTAGAGAAGCTTTAAAATATTGTCACTGAGAAACTTTCAAACGTTTAAACTTTTCAAAGTGGACACACTGTCCACTCCATTTTAAGATCAAAATTAAAATGCTAGACTTTTCCCTAATGAGCATCTTGGTCTTATTTCTCCTAACTTTTCAGAAAATCAGACTCAAATGAAGAATCAGGTCTAGTAAGCCATGTTCTCTGGAACACACACATTTTTATTATGCTTTGGTTTTAAAACTCAGCATTATTCCATAATTTTCCCATATCATAATTTAATACCTATACTTGACTTCAAAAATTCAAAGAATTTCATGATTTCTCATTCTATGACTATTTCCTCACTTTATTTTCCCATTTCTCTTTTGGATTATTTGCCCTGCGCTTTTAACTTTGTAGCAGTATTTGTTCATCAGGAACAACAATCTTCTAAAACCATTGCAAATATTTGCTGTTTGTTGTCTTTCAATGTTATTTATGATTTTTATTTTATTTTTGCAGGTTATGGGTTTTAAATAATTACCTAGCAAAATCTGTGAGAATTTCATTTCTGACATCTCGGGCTCTGGTCTTGCTCAAAATTAAAAACAAAAACACTAAACTTCCTTCTAATAAAAGTTCATTTTATTTTTTATAACAAACCATTTTGAATTTATTTTTTATATGTTATGAAATAGGGATATAAATAAATATATGTACTTCCATATGGATAGCAAATTATGACAGTAATATTCTTATTTCTTTTTTATTGTATTTATTTGAAATGATACCTGAAGTTATAATTACATATATTAATAAGGTACCATGTGAAGTTTTAATACATGCTTGCATTGCGTAATGATTAAACCAGGTTAAACATATCTGTCTCTCAAACATCTACCATTTCTCTATGGTAAAATGTTCAAAATCCTTTCTTCTAGTTTTTGAAATATACATACACATAATTGTTACCTCTCATCACCCTGGTTCAATGTACCATTGAACATCAGAATTTCTTGCTCTTATATAACTGTAAATTACTGTTCACTAAATTTTAAACATATTGTTTCCACACATAATTTAAAGACAGAATTTGCCAGTTACTAGATTCCAATACATATACTCAGATCTGCATCTGGACTTCTTTATTCCCTTCCCTATCTATCTATCTATTTATTATCTCCCTATCTATCTATCTGTAATAGTAAACTGACTGTGTCATCTTGAGTAAGAAATGCCCAACTAAATTGAATCAGCATAGTTCCAAGTGTGGCTGAGGGGATTCACTGCGGGCAGCCATTGTAAGCCAAGCTTGTAAATTCTTATATATTTGTATATCTTGCATTAAATCGGTTTCTCTAGTAAGCATTGACTGTTTATCTATCTATCTATCTATCTATCTATCTATCTATCTATCTATCTTCTATCATAGATGTATCTATTCTAACATTTTTACAAGTTAAGATTTAATGAGACGAATTTGACAAAATAAATTCTCACGTGCCATTCTTATTTGTACAAGGTTTCTTAAATATTCTCATACATTAATTTTTCCACTTGAACTTAAAAAATATCATACAGTTTCAATATCGTATGGTGTTTGTGATTTTTTTTCCTTCTGTTGCATTATATATGTGTAGAAAATTCAATGAATTAACGCTTTGGTTCCCCATTATGAAAAATCTATTTTTTTTTTTTTTTTTGTGGTGCCGGGGATCGAACTCAGGCCCTTGTGCCTGCAAGGCAAGCACTCTAATCACTGAGCTAAATCCCCAGCCCTGAAAAATCTATTTTAAATCTTTCAATAAAATGTTATGGCTTTGTTTGCATAGGTCCTGTATTTTCTTTATTAAATTTATTTTTCAACATTTCCTTTTTGTACCAGTTATGCATATGATACATGTCCATTTTGATTTCTAATTATCTATTCCTAACACTAAGAAGCTACTTCTTTTCTACAGTTACAGTTTTTATATTAACCTTATGAAATTTTCTTCTAAATGTTTTCTATGTGTAAAATTTCAGGAATTAAATTAATCGCATGTTTCCTTCTTCATGAAATTTATACTATTTGTCCATTGTCTTAGTGCTAGCCAGAGCTCCAAAATATGTATTATTGGTTAGAATGAACATCCTTAAATTGGGCCTGGTTTTAATCGGAATTTAATCATTTTAGTATGCCTCACTTTACAATAATGCCTCTATGTTTTGTACTAAGTAATTTTTATCATGGTAATGGGTTTCCAGACCAAGCCTGGAGATTTCCTAGAAATATAGGCTGAATAACATTTATACACTGCTAACATATCATAGGAACTTTGTCATTCCATTTGGGGGGATAATGAATTATGCTTATAAATTTCCTAATAGTGAACCATCTTTATATTCCTAAAATAAACTCCACTTAGTTATGAGGTGCCAGTATTTTAATGAACTACTTGCTGCAATTTATTATTTGATCTAAAATATGGTATTATATGAATGAGTAATGTTGGTTTGTAGTACTTCAGAAACACTGAGTTGCAGGGTGTTCTCCAAATCGAATCAATCACGAACTCAGGTAGGGCGTAGACATGATCATGTTGCAACAGCTCCCACAAATAATTATGTTGTTCACTGAAGATTTAGAACCACTTATCTTCTGCTTTTGTGTTAGTAAGATTTTGATATGATTAAGTTATCTGCATAAAAGTAATTAGGGAAAATTTTCGTTTTTGAAACAACTTAGGTATCATTTGTAAATTGGTGAAACTTCTATTTCTGTGAAATAACGTAGAAGCTATTTGTTAAAAATCATATGACCTCACTGCCTTTTGTATACAAATTCAAATCAGTCAGTTAACGTGAAAAGCAACCTCACTCTACTCATTCAAAAAATGCAAAACAAAACAAGACACACCATTCTCATCCTGGAACTTATTTAGAAACGTTTTGAAGATTAATAACTTTTGCTGCAGCTAAAGTGTAGAGAAACAGGCACTCATATATTGCGAGTGGAAAAATTGCTAAACGTTTTGGAAAATTGATGAAGGAAATGTGGTATTTACATGCAATGGAGTACTACTTTTCCATAAAGAAGGATAAACAAGTCATTTGTAGGAATATAGATGAGACCACAAAGTTACTAGACACACAAGCTTAAATATCATATGGTTTCTGTTACATGAATATATATATATATAAAAACAAAATAAAAGATAGATATTAGGGAAAAAGAAAGAGAGAAAGAGAGAGAAAAGAGTTGTAATCTGGTGCAGACAATGTATCTAAAAGTGTACCTTGTCTTAGTACAATGGTCTTACATGTTTTATAAATTCTTTGGCCTATTAGTCTAGAGTTTAATCTGTATATATGATAATTAACTTTATAAATTCTTATAAATAAATGAATCTGATGCTGGAAAATAAAAGGGGGTGGGTAGAAAGAACTGGAAAAAAAGAATTGAAATGTGTTACGTACATGTACCAATTCCTTACAGGGAGTGGAATTATTATGTACTGCAGGTATGTACTAATAAAAGTTTTGTTTTTTTTTTTTTTTAATTCTGAAAAATACCCTGGCCAAATCTGTTTTTAAAAGGTAGGTTCTTAGTCTTTGACCCAAAACCCTTCAGTGGGCTATCCCATGTTTACTGCATAAAATATTCATCATTAGGGGGATGTAGTATAAAATATTCATACTGTGGAATATTATGCAACTATGAGAAATAGCAAAAAATATATAGTGGCCAAAAATGTATAAAAGTGAAAATAACAATTTGCAAAGTAAGCTGAATATTAAAGCCCCCCCAAATTTCCATGTGTCCATGTATCTAATTGCATGAACAAAGAAAAAGATGTGGAGTTATACACACCAAATTCTTAACATTAGTTACTTAGAATAGGAACTAGGAAAGAATTAGAGGGGGAATAGATTATTAATGCTTTTTCTTTATCCAGTTCTATATGCACATGTATTTTTTTAACTTCTAATAAAGAATGATAAATTGAAACAATTTAAAAACCAACTCTCTGATGAAATAAATATAAAATAAAAAATAAAAATCCTCTTGCCCACACAAATCACTCTTCTCTCTTCTTAATCCCTGGTAATAGTTTCCTGAATATTCTTCAAAGTAACATTTTTGCACATAACTACATATAATTATTGTGAGGTGGTAAGTGAGGGCAAATTTAGCAATTTTTGGTATAAATTAATGAAAGAGGTTCACTGAGGAAGCTAAGAGTCAGCAAGCAGAGGCAGGAGGTTTCTCTTCCATTGACATCCAAAAAAGAAGCCCAGTGTGTGTTGGAATTGCTTTACCTTTTTTTTAGAAAATGGGCCAAGCCCACTGCTGCTCCTCTTTTTTGGGGAGGGTGAACATAAACATGGTTTCACTAAAGGGGGATAAATATTACGAGCTCCAATACTGATGAGCAAGAATGCCAGCTTATCAGAGAAATGCTCAGAAATGACAGCTAGCCAGCACCTAGTGAGCTTGGAAACTCAAGGTAAATTATAGACCTGACTCCTGGAGATAAAAAGCTATAGTCTAGTGAAAATTTCAATTGCGAATTGCACTAATAATAAGTTTGGGTAAAAATGGTTCCAGATAGCCAGACTACCCAAAATGAGCTCTCTGAGGCATTATTGGACAGCCCACTACCCAAATAGGATCACGCTGTTCTGTGGCTTACTGTTTTCAAGTAATAATGTTCTTGAATATCACATCATAGCTACATGTCCAATTCATTGTTACTGTTGCATGATATCAATATACTATGCTTTATTTAACTAATTGTCCATTGACATTTAATGTTTTCAATTACCATTACTGCAGACAACACCAACACTGCAACAAATATCTCTGTAGGAATACGTTGGTATATTTAAAGTGCTTGATTTAGTTTTATTCTTAGTAGTAGAATTGTAGAATTAACATAATGTTTGATATATATATATATAAAATTGCCTTCTGAAAATGTTCCTCCAGTTTTTATTACCATCAAACTATATACTACTCTCAGTATGTAGTGTGCCTGTTCCTGGTCCTTTCTCATAAGTATTGTCATATTTTAAAATTATTCGTATTAATCTTTTGATCTGATATATGAGAAATTAAATTCTGTCATCTTACTTTCCATGTCTTTAACTTTGAACAACATTGTGATACCACACAGTATGGCACATCAGCATGCTGTGTGCTTTGAACTGGAAGCAAGTCATAGAAACTGAAATTTATCTTCTCAGAAGCTGTAACAGAAACTAGAACTGCTTTCCCTCAAAGCAAGCCATGAAACCTACTAAGGTCACACTCTCCCTTCTTCCTTGAAGACCCTGCTTTCCCTGGGTCTTTTAGTGTTCATTTCAGAAGGTTCTAGGCTCGTGTAAAACTTAAACAAATTTTTATGCTATTCTTTTGTTAACTTAGCTTTTGTTGTAGAAGTGCTGGCGTGACCTTCATAAAGGTCAAGGAAATGTGATTTTATGCATCCCTCCACCCCTATGATTTTATGCATCTCCTCTAAACCATGTTTTCTTTTTTGTGAGTAGACTATATCATCTGTAACCTTAGTATCATTTTTGTCTCATTGTTACTGTGTATAGGTTATTACTTAAATTTTAAAGAAAAACCTGTATCATATAGATTGCAATAGTTTTTCTAGTTTGTCTTTAGACTTTGTTCAGTTTTCACTGTAATTTATTTTAATTTTTTAATATTATGACAATATTTTTTACTTTTCATATTACTACTTTTATCTAGGCAAATGCATAGGTTTTACGTCATACTTATGGAGGTCTACCAAACTTCAAGATTATAAATCAATCAACCCATTTATTTATGTATTAGTAATTTTATGACTTATCTTCTTTAAGTATTTGATTCACCTGGATGTGTTTTGGTAGAAACAGATAGGCAAGAATATTTTTATTTATTTTCCTGTTCTGCTAAAAACAATTTATCTGTTCTCTATTATTGATAAATGGCAGCCTTATGTATTTAAATTTCCATAAGTTATTTTGGTTTATTTGTGTATTCTTCATATAATTCATTCACTTCTTGCCTGCTTCTTCTCAAGTACCCAGCATATTAATTATTATAGCTTCAAATTATGTATTAGGAACTCTCATACCAAAGACTATGTATATTTTATATCTTGCCAAACATATCTACCATGGGAATTCAATATTCTTAAAGATTTAAAGCAGTGAAACAACTTTTTTTTTTTAGTTTACATTACACCAAATGATTTGCTTAAAGTTGTTTATTTCAGGCATACTGGTTTGGTGGTGCATGCCAATAATCACAGCACTCGGAGTGGCTGGGGAAGGAGAATCGTAAGTTTGAGCCCAGCCTGGGCAACTTAGTCACTTAGTGAGACCCTATCTGAAAATAAAAAATAAAAAGTCTGGGGATGTAGCTCTGTGTGAGGCTCCTGGGTTTAATTCCCAGTTTAAATAAATGAATAAGTAATTTTTTTTTTACTTCAACCAATTGCTTTGCTTGATATTATATACAATTAACAACCTCAAATGTACTGATCCCTGATGCAGTCAGCATATAAAAACTAGCCTCTTTCAAGATCCACCATGACTTCATTTTATTGCCTTTAAAAAGTCAAACTTATTTACTGGTACAAAGACTTTTGATTGAATTATACTCTTGTTTATGTTGACTTGTTGAGCCAAAGTATAAAAACCTACAATTTCTTTTATATATTCTGAGTTCTAATTGCAAAGGGTCCTGAAAGGAATATTTATCTCTGGTTATCTCTATAATAATCTAGTTAAATACAAAGGATATTGTTCCCTTAAACACTTTTCTTTGAAGAATAGTTCATGTTGACTCATTCATCAAAAATATTAATATTAATGCCTCGTTTTCACACATTGCAAATATATTTTATTTTTACATTTCATAGCTTGTTTTATCTTTTAAATTTATGTCATTGACTCTTACCTGTCATGCTTCTTTAAAAAAGATGACTTTCATTGCTTAGCACATTTAATTTCACATCCACTAACATCAGTATGGGAGATAATCTTGATTTAATCTTTCTAAATTAAATAATTATCCATACAACAAAACACAAAACATTTTCAAGGCAGTTCAGGTTCTCATCAGCATAAGGGATTAGTTTATGAAGATATTGCAAGCAAGAATAAATAAAGAACAACTTAGCAATTCTCACTTTATTACGCAAGTAACATAAGTTATATGTATTCTTAATTAAATTTGCTAATTAGAGAAGTTCTTATTCGAAGTGAAGTGCACATCATCAAAAGATCTTTCATACCCTTAAAATTATTTTCCCGTGAATTCCCTTCTGATCAATTCTGTACTTAATGAGAGATATTACCAGGCATAATATTTCTTCTCTCCCTTCTCTCCATCCTTTCATCAAACCAGTTTCTAATTCACAGGTATTTTTCATTTGATAAGATACATTAAATTGTTCCATTATCCTTCTGTGTATGCAAAAGGGAGGAATCAGAACAATTTCTCTTGTTTTACGTGCAGATAGAACTAAACAATATGCTGAGCTCTAAGGATATTTTGTGTGTGTGTGTGTGTATGTGTTTGTGTGTGTGTGTGTCAGGGGATCAAACTCAGGGCCTTCTCCTTGCAAGGCAAGCACTCTAACCACTGAGCTAAATCTCCAGCCCCAAGAATGTTTTTTGTATCTATCAATTAAGATCACTTTTCAGGTCCTCAAGACAAATGTCTTTCCAAGATCAAGAGCGAGAGTCGAGTTCCATTTCCACCATACTGCCTTAAAATATCAGTAAGTAACAATTGACAAACAGTTTTTTCTTTCAAATACATTTTTGGTACAATTACTTTAAAATGTATATGGTAAGATGTTGGGTAAATACTCTATTTTACATCATTTGAGCATCAATAGTTTAAGCCTCTTAAAAGCATATACACCTAAAAGAACATGTAGGCAGAAGAATCCCACTTGTAACCAGTATCACAGCAATTTTTCATTACTCTCTTCTCCCACACCCTCTTCAGGTGTGTTAGGAAAGAGACCCTAACACTTTTGAGGGTATTAAGAAAGGGAGGAAGCATCAATATTCAAATGCAAGTTTTCAGCCCCTCCTACAGATCATCCACTGACAAGATTGTTACTATTCCAGCCTCTCATAATGAATGTACAAGAGGATAAGCTCTGACCTTTGATTAAAGGAGGATATACATTTGATGCAAGAGGGATTGGGTTTATCAAATTTTTTATTTAGCTAACTGAATAATCTGGTACTGAGTAAATTCAATCAAAAGGGTAGACTCACATAGGACTTGGTTCTAATTGTCTCTTAACTTCTCCTAAGCAATATTTTCCTTTTCCAGTAGAAATACAATGGCCTTATGTAAGAGTTTCTGTGAGAATTAAATGAGCTATTTAAACTGCTTAGCATCATGAATGATATAGTAAGTATTCAATAAATATTGCTGAGCATCATAGTTATTAAGGTCCTTTGGAATCTCGGAAAGCTTGTTAATATATAGAATTCTAAACCTTTTGCATAGAGGCCCAAAACATACATTTTCCTTAAGCATCCCAGAGCATTCTAATGCACAAAGTCCAGGAAATTCATCCTTTGAGAAACACTGACCTACTCCCTGCAAAGAAAAATTTCAGCCATAAACTCAACCTTTACATATGTACAGCGGATTATAAAATAATATGTAGACTCTCAGTTCAACACAATCAATTATTTTGTCAGCATTCAATGAGCATCAGCTTTGCATCCAATAAGGATAAAGAGAAATATGGCTGGAATGGTGTGCATAAAGCTGTGTTGTCTTGCTCATCATTAAACGAGTTCCAAGAACATAGGAACTGACTATCAGGAAGTTTATAACCTAGATGCAAGGACATACTGATAATAAATACCAATAACAGAGTTATTTTTTCTAAGAAATCTAACAAATGCTAGCAAAGCTGTGGAGGAAAAGGAACACTTCTTCTACATTGTTGGTGGGAATATAAACTAATACAACCACTATGGAAATCAGTATGAAGATTCGTCAGAAAACTAAACTAGAAATTCTATTTGACCTGACTATTTCTTTAGTAGACATCATCCCAAAAGAGTTAAAAACATCATATTACAGTGATATGTGGATACCTATGCTTATAACAGCACATTGAGAATAGCTAAATCTTGGAAGCACCATATATACTCATCAACAGATGACTGGATGAGCAAAATGTGGTATTCATACACAATGGAGTACTACTCTGCCATAAAGAAATATAAAATTGAATCATTTGTGGGAGAATGGATGCACCTTGAGACCGTAATGTTAGGCGAAACAAATCAGATGTGTGAGCCTAAATATCACGTGGTTTTTCTTATACAAGAAATCCAAATTATAAATAAAGAGCAAAATAAAAGATAAATAATAGGAAGTAGAGAGATAGATCTTTTTCAAATGGAAGGAAAAGACAGATCTTTCTCAAATGGAAGATTTTTCCATAAAAAGATGGAAGGAGTGGGACAGAGGGAAGACAAGGGGAATGAAAAAGGAAATAAAATGTGATAAAAGGGGATTAGACATGGCCGGATAGAGGAGGAGTCACGTTGGAGTTACTCAGAAAATCAACTAAGAACACAGGTAATTGGAAAAAAAGGGAAAGACATACATCCTGACACCAAAATCAATCTGGAATAAGAGATTCAAAGATCAAACAAAGCACAGGCATAGGAGTTTATAAAAGGGTGAAGCAGCCTACAGGACTGCCTGCCATAGGACCTCCGCCTACATGCCGAGCAAGTACCACAACTCCAGGACGTTCCCCAAAAGCTGATTGGACCCTAATAGCATGGCAGAATCAAGCCACATGGGATAGACTTGGGGTATCTGGCCCCTCACCCCTTTCGCCCTCCTCCAGAGGACATTGCAGCCTGGCAGCATATTTCCCTGGCACAAACAGGGGCAAGTGATCAGGAAGCGGCACTCTGCCCAATGGTCCACCAGTTTGTTCTCAGACTGTGAGAGGATAAAAAACCACCTTTGACTGAGTCAATATTGGACTCACACACAAACCCACACTTCTCACCCTTGAGAAAGGAACATGGAACCTACAGGCTCACATCAAGAGTGAGTGAGCCCAAAGCCCTCCAGGGAGAAACACTCCGGTGGAGCAGAGCAGTAAATGCCGGGCACCTCCACAGCTAATGGGAACCTCTAGAGACAGCAAGGGATTGCAGCAGTGGTGAAGGAAGTGAGTCCAACCGCAGCACTCCTCCCACTCCTCCCCACGGCAGCATGACGGAGGGGAGAGATGAGACATGGCAGTGCAGTGGAATGGAGGAGGTTGCGCAAAGGCCGGGAGGGCCCCACTGAAAGTAGGACTGGGAGGAGCCTTGGGATGTCTTTGTTTCATGGCTCCTAGTGTTCAAAGCCCACAGTAACTGGCTGAACAATGGCTGTGGAGACATACAAGATAAAGCGACATGGGCAGGCCACTAAGAGACATCCAGAGAGTTGCTGGTTGAAGATATTGTTTGTTTTTTGAGGCAGGATCTCACTACATAGTCCAGGCTGGCCTAGAACTTGCAATCCTCCTACCTCAGTCACCTGAGCACTAGGATTGCAGGTGTGTAACACCACGCCTGGCCAAATAGCATTTCTGTGAAATTTAAGCAACCAGCTAAGTATAAACAACCCATGGCAGTTTCTCAAAACTGATGTACTTACATGGCCCTGCTAAACTCCATGGAAAGATAATTCCACAATTAAGACATCTATGAATCTTCTAACTATATCAGTTTACACATATTGAAACATGTAAGCAATTTTGTACTCAATAAAATAAACTGATAGTTTCCATCAGTGCAACATATCTAATGAGCCAGGCATAGATCCACGTGATAGTACAGATACTGTGCCATCATCTTCAAAGGAAATCAGAAACTAATGAAAATGAGAAAGTGAATAATACAATGCATTCTGAAAGTGAAATCCTCAGTTAACTAATGACTACCTCAATTTTTAAGATACAAGACTCATATTATTACTTGCTGTAGTAACTTCCCTCTCTCACTTTTTTCGCCATTCTACCCACCCCTCCCAGAATACTATAGTTACTTCACTATAGCTACCTTGACATTCTCATTCAGTCTAAAATTGTTATTGTTGCTCTGCTTCAGAATTTTATTTTCAATAACTCCCAACCACAATATCCAAATCATACTACTGATACAAAAAGAGAAATCGTTAGCTGATTTAAACCTGCAAATCTGGAAATGGCGGTATTAAAGATCCTAGGCCTGAAGTATGCAGGATGTCTCCCTTTCTCATCCTGACTTTATTCTTTTTCACCAGTGGTGACAAACCTACAACGTGTGTGTTGCAGCACGCTCTTTCTATCATTGAATGCTCTAAAAGGCTGAGCATCACTATGACTTACACCTTAAACTGGCTCATCGGCCTAACTCTGATCTACTGTGTTCTAGAATCATACATTCAGCATTTTGACAGATGAAAATACTTGGTTAAGAACAATGGCTTTAGTGTTGGGCAGATTTAGGTATGAATCTCACTGACACCAATTATTTGTTATGGGATTTGGGAAAATTATTTAACCTCTCTAACCCAATTTTGTCAGCTGTAAAATAAGAAAAAATAGAACAACATGGAGATGACGTGTACAGGACTCAGGAAAATGCCTTAGTAAATGGTAGATATTGTTTCCTCAATGCTCATTCAATGAAACAAGTTTCATCCCAGCTTATTGCGTGCCATCTAGCAACTCCCTGTTGCTTAATGATTTGCTTTGATTTTGCTCATTCTGAACTCCTCCCTGATTCTGGCCTCTTCCTCTGACAGTGACATGATTAACAGGAAAAGACCTTTCCAGCACATTGGCTAGTAATAAAGTATGACTACCTCAAAACATACACCTAACTCACATTGGAATTAGCCCAGCTAATGGAAGATATAGAGTTAATTTATCCAGCTAATCCAAAATATCTAACAAATCACTAGACAGAACATCAGAAATTAGCTGACATATTTAGCTTTGCTTAAAAATTTTATCCAGAGCTGGGGACTTAGCTCAGTGGTTAGAGTGCTTGCCTTGCAAGCAGAAGGCCCTGAGTTCAATCCCCGGCACCAAAAAAAAATAAAATAAAATTATCCATAATTCCACCCTTCCACTAGCACATAATTTATTTGGTAAATTCTAGACTTATTATTGATTAGGTCATTATTATTAGTCTAATTATTTGGAACTATTATTTCTGCCAAATATTTAGCAAGACTATAACCTAAACTCAGGGATGCTTTTATATCTTCATGGATCAATAATCCTCCCAAAACATAACAATTCAAGAATCAAAGGAGTTTTCATGTCACTTAAGACATATATTCCTCATTCAATGACCTGTCAAACAACTGTTCAGACACTATCGGGACATGCTGTTGGGACTTATGACCTGCCACTTGAACTTATGACCTGTCTTTTCCTGGATGGTTCTGTATATCTAGTTTATATAGCCTCAATGTCTTTCTTCAGTACACCTTATTTGTACGGCACTGTAGTTTTTGCTGATTGTACTGTACAGTACAGTAGTTTTATGTTCTGTTATACATTACAATACTTCACATAAGAGTGATGTAAATAAAGCAAAGTCATCAAGTTGAAGTTTCCTTTGACCATTTCTTTGTTTTGAATATTGTAATGTACATACTACATAAAATTCCTCATTTAGCAACCAAGTCACTTAACGACCTAGTTGGGGGAGCAGAATAAGTGCTCCAAAACTACAGGGCTCTCAACTCAAAGTTGGCAATTCTATCACATCTGTATAATACCCTTCTACATGTGTCTTGTTAATATAAGACTGGCTTTCAATGCATTCTTAAACAGAGACAGAGAATTCCTGTGAGCTCCTTGAGGGTACAAAATGTGTCTTCTTCTATATATTTATTTTTGGATGTTAGGAGAGTATTCATGGAAATAATAAGAATAGCTCTTGAATTTCCAGGAGGAGTCCCAAGTGGATGCCTGTAGGATTTCTTGAACCAGGGCTAATGATAGATAAGCAGAGCATAGGAATTGCTCATTTGTTTAGTGGTCACCTATCACAGGTGACTCTGTCGATTTGAAATGACCAACTGGAATTCAGTGTCTCTAACCCAGTTTTGCAACATATGGAGTTTAAAGAAAACTGGTTGGGTGTGGTGGTGCAAGCCTGTAATCCCAGAGCTTGGGAGACTGATGTAGAAGGGTCACCACAAGCTCAAGGCCAGCCTGGACTGCATAGTGAGTTCAAGGTCAGTCTGAACTACATAACGAGACCTGTCTCAAAAATAACTAAATAAATAAATCTGGAATTGTAGAGAAAAAAACTAGTTATTTTGCATTTTAAATTCCTCAAAACCTGGGTGGGCTTAGTAGGTAGTGGCTACACCTCCCTTTAGGAGGGAGTGAGTAGCATTTCCTATTGTCTGAGGAAGTTCATTGCATTTTAAATTCTCCAAAACTCATGAGCTTACTAAGGAGTGACTACAACTCCCCTTAGTAGGGAAAGGGCTGCATTTCATGTTGCATGAGCCAGTTCATCCAGTTCATCCTTGGTCCAAAGTCCTAGTCCACTGTCTATTCTTATTTTAATTCTTATCAATATGGCCGATCACATAACTCTATCTTAGGCCTTGTCCCTAGCTAGTTTCCTTACTCATAGGCTAACTAAATAAACTATTCTTTACTTTTCCCCCTTCTGAAGTAACCCTAACTTCTATTATGGAAGAAGGGAGAAAGACCAAATCTGGCTGTTTCAATCTACAAAGGGTTGGTGTAAGATAGAGAGGAATTAGGAATTTTCTCCAGACAGCTAATCTAAGGAACCTTGGATAGAAGTCAAGTTGGGTTTTAGCAGTATGAACTCTCTTTGAAGGGTTGATCCAGTGGACTGCAGCAATCTGGGAGACTGGGGCAGAAGAATTGAAACTTCGACTCTAGCCAGGGCAACTTAATGAGAGCCTGTCTCAAAATAAGTTGATAAAAAATAATTAAAAGGGCTAGGGACATAGCTCAATGCTAAGGCCCTAAGTTCAATCCCTAGTTTCCCTAGTACTAAAAAAAAAAAAAAAAAAAAAAAGGAATAGCTATGTTACCTAATACATTATTTAGGAGTGTCTTTGGTACTGGTATACCAATGAAGGCTGAGGAAATCACTCACTGTCTTCCATCCACTTGAGCCCAGGTGGCACCCTAGGGCCATTCCTCCTTAATCACTCCCCTCCACCCACTTGAGCTCAGGCAGCAGCACCCTAGGACGATTCCAAATAACCCCAGACCATAGGACGTGCCCCCTCTCTCACTCTTGGACCCAAATGTCTGATTTGTCTGCCCGGCCATGCCAGTGTTCCTTTTCTGTCATCCTAGCACCATTTCTGTGTTGTGATCTTAAATTTTCAAGAAACAAGAGAAAGTTAAAGTCATAGCTGCCAAAAGCTGTTTTCTTTTGAAACTGGGAGACACTTATGTATATAATGTACTGGGGATAACCAACCAGAAACAAGGAAATGGAGGAGTTGGTTTAGCTGACAGAAGAAGGTCATCATTTCAGAGAAAACAGAAAGAAATGAAAGGAAGATGACAGGCGGGAAGAAATCAAACTTGAACAAATGAAACTGCTCTAAAACTGGAAGGAAAATTGGGGTCAAATGTGGTGTCTTAGCAGTCAAAAGATATCCAGACCATTTCCAGTATTAGAGTTCTGTCATAAAATGAGGAAAACATGGTTAAAAGAATGGTAAGGCTTATTTTCAAGTACTTACTCAAGAATTTAGTGGAAATACTACCTTAAATTTACCACTGTTCCCAGGACATACCCTACACTTCCTTACCTTTGAATCTCTGTTCACATTACTTCCCATCTTGGATGATACCTCAACACCCAATTCAAAGTCCAAAGTCAATTCAAGGGCTATTTCCTCCATGCCGCCTCTTGTCCTTTAACTAGAGATTATCTCTTTGTCCCCTGGACTTCTTTAGCACTCGCATGTGCCCTCTTTTATCATTTATTTATTTCAGTCTTGATATATAGTTACTTACTCACATGTAGGGTTTTTCTTTCATATAAATTGCTTTGTCAACTCTGGATCCCAGTTAAACTCATTGATTTACTTTCCAGACCACTAAAACAGTTTTGGGCCCAAAACTAGTAATAAAAAAAAAATTATTCAGTTAATGAAGGAAGCAATGTACTCCCTTCATGAATCTTAATCATTTTCAACTACGATCATCAAATTTTCCAAAGTATTGGGCTAATCGCTAGGCTTCCCAAGTGAATATGTATGCCAAATACTGAAAATAATATACAGATGATCTTCAATTTACAGGAGATTTAGGGTTTTTCAAATTTACGATGATGCAAAAACAAAACTCTTTCCATGAAAGCAGTGCCTGAAACTGAATGTTTCTCTTTCCTCAGACTAGTGAAATGTGGAAAGATACTCTTTCAAAATGCTGAGCAGTGCCAACAAGCTCAAGCTTTCAGTAACC
>PVJO010029456.1:0-16810 GCA_004026905.1 Hystrix cristata | reverse complement strand
AAGATATTTAAATATATTCTTTAGGTAGAAGAAAACTTACATGAACTGAAATTCAATCTGTAAAATGTAATGAAGATTAAAAAATTGAAAAATATAGAAGTAAATATAAAAACTTTTTTCTTAATTTACACATTGTTAAAATATAACTAACTACTTGGAGCAAAATAATAGCAAACATTGTAAGGTTGTTACATACCACGGAAGAATGAGAGGAGTGAGAGGGGCAGAGTACACTGTTGAAAGATTCCACAGTGTGTATCAAGGGCTGTGATGCTATTACTATTGCAAGGTGGCAATGATAAGAGGGAAAAACTTTATGATGAACTCAAAAATAACCGCTAAAATAAAGAGAAAAATAGTTACCATTGGAGAAAACATATAATCCTAAAAAAGAAATTGATCCAAAAGAAGCCAAAGACAAAAAAAAGAGGAACAAAGTAGAAAATACAGAACAAGATGACAGGTTTAAAACTAACACCTGATATTGTATTAAATGTAAATGGTCTAAATACTCTAATGAGTAGGTATTTTCCAGTATTCGCTTTAAATGCACTAATAGAAAGAGGTCTAAAAAAGTGAAAAAGTATCCATCCAAACACTAATCCTAGGAACACTAGAACAGGTCTAGGAATATCAGAAGTAGATGTCAAGGTAATAAACTCTATCAGTTATAAATAGTGCCACTTCTACAATGATATTATGGGTAGTTCATCCAGAAGACATGAAATATAAAAGCTAATGTGTGTAATAACAGAGCTTCCAAATATATAAATCCATAATATAGTAGTACAGAAAGAAGAATTCAGAAATCCAAAATAATAGTTGGAGAGTCCAACTCTCTCCAAGGAGAAAATGTGAATTTTAAAATTACAGTATTAAACACAGATACTGTATTTAAAAACTCCACCAAACAATTTGGCTTAAGTGACATTTCTAGTAAAGAACATGTTCCTCTGCTGTACATAGCTCATTCACCAAGATAGACAGTATTCAGAGATGTAAAATAAGCTTCAGTTTCAAAGCAGCTAAATCTATGGGGTATTATGTATTCTAACTACAGTGAGATTAAGCCAGAAATCAATATGAGATGCATACATGGTGAGCATATACTATTTGGAATTTAAACACCATCCCTCTAAATAACACGTGTGTCAAAAAAAAAAAAGAAATCTATTGGAAACTATTTTGATCTGAAATAACACGAAAGTACAACATATAAAAATGTGTGTGGACAAATAAAATAATGCTTAGAGGGGAATTTGTAGCAGTCAATACTATATTTTACAAAGAGCTAAAAATCAATTATTTCTGCAACTACCCTGAGAATCTAGTAAAAGAAAGAAAATTATAAAAAAAAAGTAAACAAGTGGAAGAAAACAATAAAAACAGGAGCAGCAATCAGTGAAATAGAGAAAAATCAATACAGAAAAATCAATGAAACCAGAAGCTTTTTGTTTGAAAAGATTAGTAAAACTGATAAACTTCCGAACAGTCTTATCAAATACAGAAAATTATCTTCTGAGTCCTGTGACCTGGAGGTTGGTAACTGACTAAAGGTCATACATGATATTTGATTTTACATATGTAAACAAAATATCTTAATAAGCCTACTTTACACTCATTGTGTATTTGTTAAAGAAATGAAAAAGCAGGCTTGAGTAAATACACATTAAGGCCATCACCAAACAAATGTCTGATAAAACCAACAATTGTAAGCATCGAAAATAATAGATGTTGGCAAGAAATTACAGCCGTCTTCACATGTATTCGAGTTACCCAAGAGTTGCAAAGGAATTAGTCTTGCTGTATGACTACTGAGAGGATGAAAAGTATAAATGCAATAAAGTGAAGCAGAAAAATATGAGTCTCCAAAAAGGAGAGTGTTTTCCGAATTTCTGTAGCATAATACAGTATTTGATAGTGTTCTGTGGCATTATGGTACTCTTGTTACAATTATACATACCATGTCCCGAAGGGAAGAACAGCTGTATATTGATTTCTTTTCCCTCAGTATCCTAATGTGTCACAAATCTTCACATCACACGTTCCTTACAGATTTTTAATAAAAATGTATTGAAGAGGATATCATTATAACAGGAATGGAGGGAGGGAGGAAAGAAAGGAGGGAAGGGGGGAAATGGTCAGTTACTCAGTCACTCTCAATAGAAACGTTTAAGCAAAGCTGAAGGACATTTCCTTGCATTTGTCATGGGGGCCCTTGAAGGAGGAATAGAGGGTGGTACTGCAAGACTGGGATTTCCCAAAACGTACTCTCGGAAGCGTTACTATTGGCTGTCTGTGTATTCTCAGAACTTGAAGGACTGATGCCCAGAAAGTAAGAGAAAATATGTAGAAATGTTGACAACAACCACACAGCTTAATTTCCTATCCGTTGTATCTAGTTATAGAATTTAGGGTTCATGTTTTGTATGGCTTTACTTGATTCCATAATACTCTACTTTTAGTTTATTTCACAAAATTATAAATCTACCATAAAGAAGTTTTTTTTTTAATTCTTTACTCTGTATAATTTAAAACACTGCTATAGAATGACCCGCCATCCCCCCAAAAAATCTCATCCTATAAGCTTTCCAGGAGAAAAATTACTTGGGATATGAGTCACTGGATTTCTATTACAAATTACGTTTGCACAATGAACTGTTAAAGCCTAGTTATATTAAAGCTTCCTCTTCCTCTTCTGTTTCTATAGCCCATTATTTTTCTAGTCTTTCTGAGCACCAAATTATTTCCATATAATATTATTAAGATCCTGGGGAATGAATGTTCCAAGGAACTCACTAAGATACAACATGAAAGTTCTGAGGAATTATCCTACTTTGTGACATTTTAATGATCATATCAAAACACTACCTCTCATTTTTTTTAGCAAAACATATCCCAGGTATCTTTTTTATATAATGTTAATAACATGAACATGAAAGCTACCCTCCTAACATACTTAAAGTGTATAGTATGGTATTGGTAAATATAGGCACCATTTGTACAGTAGTCTCTGGAACTTATTCATTGTGTATAACTGAAATTTTATACTCACTGAACAGAAATTCCCTTTTTACCCCCTCCCGTTCACTGGAATCTACTTGGTTTCTATTCATTTGATTTGCTTATATCTCATGCACACAAATCCTGAAGTATTTGTCCTTCTCTAGTTGATTTATTTCTTTTAGCAAAATGGCCTTCTGGATCATCATGTTATTGCCTTTGGCAGAATTTCTTTTCCTTTGAAGCCTAATTATAATCCACTGCCTGGATATGATGTAATATCCATAAGTATTTAGTTTGTTCCTTCATCTTGGCTATTGTGAATAATGCTTTAGTGAACATGAGTATGCAGGTATCTCAATATTCAGATTTCAATTACTTTAAATGTGTACCCAGACGCAGGGTTTTCTTTAATATGGCTGTTCTAGCTTCAATTTTTTTATGAGCTGATGCTCTATTTTCCATAGTAACTGCACCGTTTTACATTCCCACCTCTTAAAAGGGTTTTTATTGCTCTACATTCTTACCAAAATTTCTTAAATTTTTTACATGATAGCCATCTTAACAGGTGTGAGGCGATGTATCATTCTGGTTTACACCAAAAGCTATAAAACAGCTGGAAGAAATCATGCAGAGAAAGCTTCAAGGGTCTAACCAGTGATTCATTTCTTAGATATGACACCAAAAGTGCAAGCAACACAAGCAAAAGTAGAAGGTGAGACTATATCAAACTAAAAAGGTTTTGCACAGCAAAGGAAACAATTGACAGAGTGAAAGTGCAACTTTGGAAATGGGAGAAAATACTTGGAAACGTATCAGATAGGAGGTAAATATCCCAAACGTGAAGAATTTCTACGGTGCAGTAGAAAAAATAACAAGCTGGTTCAAAATAAGCAAAAGATTTGAGGAAACATTTCTCCAAATCAGACATGAAAATGGCCAAGACGTACATTAAAATGTGCTGAAAATCACTAATCAATAGAGAATTGCATCTCTTTCCATTCCATATTGAAAAGCTTTGCAATTCCTTATGAGAATTTACCTGTAGTTCACTAAACTAGTGTTTTATTAAATTTTCTCTTACCAAATGTATATTGATTCTTTTTTAAATAAAGTTACATATCTCGTATTTTAATTACATAAAGTAAAAGAATGAGTATAAAACTCATTTTACATAGAAAATATGAAGTGAGATACTATGTTTAATGTCATCATAAAAAATCAGATATAGAAAAAAGTTTACTACTTCCTAGATGCACATTTGTTTGAGTAATAAATGTAATGCGTAAGCCTTGTAATAATGAACCATAAATATATTTCTGCTGTGTATATCTAAGACACTATAAGATTCAACTTTTGTATGATTTTTAACATTTCTAGGGCTCCAGGCATGCTGAGCATGTGGGCAATCACTGAGTTGTGCCATCAGCTGGAAAGCATACTTTTTTAAAATTTCTCCTAAACAAAGATTTAGTATCTTTAATATCACAAACTACAGGACTTCTTTGAGATTAGGTTGTACGGTATGTATCTGATAAATATCTTTCATTTTGTATGTTTTTGGGTTTATATCACTAAGAAATTATTTCAATTCCTTTTTTATAATCAGTTAGATATAACGTTAGGGAAGAAGAAAAACATTCATTGATATAACAAAACCTTCCATAATTTGAGAAATGTAAAAAATAAAAACTGTTAGAAAGTTTTTCTATCCTTATACAGTATTTTTATTTTCCATTTGGAAGACAAATGTTAAAATATGTGCTACAAATTATTTTTTTTAAATCTCAAAATTAATTAATTAGCAATGGTGGAAGTTAGATAATTAAAAATAACACTTTGTTCCACAAAATAAACCAAGTAAAAATTAGTTCTCACTTCTCTCTTCTTAGTATTAAATATGAAAATGCTATCATATGTAGAGAGATTTCATTTATTTTTCATATTTACTTCAACTGAAAAAGATTAGAAGAATATGAATGGAACTCACTCTGAGCATAAAATATGTTCTATCTACAAAATATTCAGTGATTATGAAATTTAAGCTTCATTACAATCAGTTCACCTATTGTGCAAACTATGCCAATTTCAGAAACTCTGCTATATGCATGAATGAACCAAAAATTTTTCATAAACTTTAGTTTTTCTCAAGAAAGGCAATTATTTCAGAAATTTGACATAGATAGACATTGACACAAGGCCCAGAGTTCGATCCCCAGCACCAAAAAATAAAAAAGATAGACATTGATTAACTTAGTTAATGCCATTTTGCCATTTATTTTGGAGGTAAAATATTCAAAATTAAGTTCCTCAAGAAAACCAAAGCCAGAAGGCAGGAATATGTAACTTGGTTTGTATTAAAACAAAAAAAAATTAGTTTCATTTTGTGGCTAAGTATAAAGAAAGAAATTTCTCAGGGGAAGCAAGATGAAAATATCATAGGTGGGACATTCAATTGTATGTAAGTGTAGGATAGTGATATATTGGTGATGTACACTCACTGAGAGAACAAACAGCCAGAATTTAGGATGCAGGAACTGAAAAGAGGCTCAGTTCCGTGGATTTGTCTAGGCGTCCAGCCTCCTGTTACCATTTGTATTTTCTTTCTTCGTTTCCTCTGAGTCCTCTCCGTTAGTCAGCAGGTGAAAGATAGCCAGACCAGGAGCAGGGCCCCCTCTTAACTCTGGCAATGGAACATCCATGTCTTGACGTAGAGGTCAAATTAGACTATGAATATAGAGCACTGTATAAATCATAGTGCACTGTACAAAATTTGTATTGTATAATTTTCCTTGTTACTGTTGTCAGTATTTATCATTGTTATACTAAAGAGTTTATACACGTTCATAACTTAAGCATCCAATGTTACAAAAAAGTAGGATGTGAGGGCAATCTGGCTGCAACATCTGTCACCCCACTGAACGCCAGGGCTGATTCGGCTGATCCGGCTGGCTAGGCGGGTGTCTCCTGCCTCCTCACCGCTCCATGTGGGTCCCTCCGGAAGCTGCACACTAAGTGAAGAGGACAACCACTCCCAATTGAGCAGGACCATTTTCCTCTGTCAGGGTATAAAAGAGGCTAGAACCTCCAAACAAGCACTCAAGAAAAAATGTTTTCATATTACATATATCGTATATATTATATACATCATGTGTGTGTGTCTCTGCATACATATATACACACACATTTGTGCAGACCATGTCTGCAGCCTCTGCAGCTTAGCGACAATCATTTTGTTTCATTTGCATTTCTTATATTTGTATGCTGCTGGGCTTTGAACTTGATTTAACTCAATGGTGACTTCTGTTGCAATAAAGAAGCACTGCTACTAAATTCTTATTTAAGGCAATTCTATATGTCAATTACTGCTATCTTAACTAAATCCTAATAAAAACAAGCATGAGATTCATATGTTGGCTTGGATCTTACTGCTTGAAATATTTTCAGAACGACATCAAGTTCACTAAAGTAGTGCTTTCTAGGGCACATTCTCTCTCTGGGCTATCAGAACCTCCAACAGCTTGGAAAGAAAACCTTATACAAAGAGACCCTGTGTCAGGATTCTGGAATATTTTTCAGTGTTCAGTTCCCAACAATAGAAGTTCCCCTGAGAACTTCTACTGCTGAACTGAGAAATATGACAGATAAAGATAGCAGAATGGAGGGGAACGAGTTTAGCATTATGGCCAAAAAGCAATATCACATCGTACTAATGAGTAAACTAAAGCCCCAAAGAGTCATACAGCAGGTGAGAGGCATAATCCCGGGACTGATTCTAGTTTGAATTTAGAACAGGGAATAAACATAAAGACAATGATTTGAAGTCATTTTGAATTTTCTTTCCTTTTGTTTTCTTCAATTTAATAGCAGTATTTACCAAACTTTTAACCACTTTTCCTCAAGCTTAAAATAGTGTTACAAGGAGAAATGTTTAAAACAGAAAAAGTATAACATAAATTGCAAAATTCATGTAGTCATAATTGAAGTTTTGAGTAAGTGAAATCTTCATAGAAAAATAAGTCTTTTCTATCTGAATAATATATTTAATTTTTGTAACAGAATTATTCTTTTTTCATTTATTCTCTCATCTTATTCTTTGTGGTCTTTTTAAAGAACTGAATGTACTTGTTTTCAACAGTTATCATTGCATAAATTTTAGCCCTAAGACCAAATTTGATGAAAAGAAAGTAGACTTTTTAACGTACATCTTTAACAGCTTCACATTCATCAGGAGCCTGAGTTCCTGCAAGTGAGCATACGCTTCCCTCCACAGCCCTGCCCAGAAAGTCTGGCTCTGCCACTAAAATAGGATTGCCATTTAGAGCAGGTGGATCCTGCTATTGTTTTTATGCTTTCCTTCCTTAACACCTTTCATGAATAAGAAATTAGGCGAGACCAATATGCGTTCCTTAGACAGGTCTCTCGATTCTTGTTTGAAGACAGCTCACCAATTTCAACAGAAACATCTCAGGACGGGGTCACTTCTCTATTTATGTCCATTTGTAAAGAACTGAAAACATCTACCAAAATAACAAGCCACTACTGAAGTCATAAACTAGAAAGGAACTCTTCAAAGATACATCATATCTCTCAAAGCCATGCTTGCTTTTAGAACAAATTCGTTTATTCTTTCGTAAGAAAGTTGTAGTGATGAAGATGACTAGAGAGATAATGTATCAGCTGTTGTGTACTATCTGCCATTTTAATTGTATTGTGGGTCATCCAGCCACATGACCACACACAACCACCCAAGATGTTTTATGTTACACTGAAGCTCAACTCCACATGAAATGGTAGAGTATATAGTTGATCTTAAGCATCTATTCATCCAGCTCTTAAGATTTGCCTTTCCCTTTCATTCATTCCTGAAGGTCTGAATTGGAGCAAAAATCCAGTTCTTGCATAAGTAATAATTGGTAAGCCTGTGACTCCAACCCCTTTGGGAATTTATTTATTTATTGGATACTTACAGCATGTAAATAAAAGACTCTAAGATTGAAACTATTTCTTTCAAATGAATGTATAAAAGAAATAATATCAAGTTCTATTGAGGAAGCAATTTTCACTACCAAACTTTTCCAGTATGCAGAAAACTAAGCCACCTTTATTATCTGAAATTAAGCCTTGTTATAATTTGTTCTCTATATCTCCAAACAAAGTATTTACAGTTTTCTAGAGTGTTAAAATCCAGATTAGATAGTATCTTCTAAACCATAAGCATCAAAGGAAATTGGTATTTTTGTGGAGACATTATTTATCTGTAAAGGATAAGGAACTTATATTCTGATGAGACAGACGTCCCACCATGCGGGCTAGAAAGAGGACATAAGGGAGAGTCAAAGACTGACCCAAAATGAGCAAGTCCATGACTCAGTGTTTAAAAAAAAAAAAGGATGCGAGGAAAGCAGAAGATGTTAGCAGCATCTAGTAGGTCATATTGTTTCCATAACATTATGGAAGTTCTTAGCAAAGATTTGCCCAGCCAAGAAAACTTAATATGAAACCATTAGAGCTGTTTACAAAATCAAATTTAGTATCCTACCTTTGCATAACTGCAGTGCAAAGCAGAAACTTATGCTTCAGGGAACATAGCTGGAAACTGAAGGTGGGTAACCTGGGTGGAATACCAGGGACAGAAGAGGGCTGCAGCTGTCACTTTCTGCTTTCCTGCTTTGCTGCCTTCTGCTTGCCATGAACTGTTTCTCCCTCATGATGCCCCTCTGCTATGCTTCGTGCCTTGTAGCTAGCCGGACTGAAACCTCTAAAAATGTGAGCCAAATGAAGCTTTCCTCCTTTAACTTTAGGTGCTGAGTATTTTGTCTCAGCAATGGCAAATGTAACTAGGACAGATTTGGGGACCAGGAGTGAGGTTGTTGTATAACTGTGACCATGTGGTTCAGAAGCCTTTGGAACTGGCTTGTGGGAAGAGTTTGGAAAGGTTTGGAGAAGTTAGCTGAAGAAGAAGCCCTGGAATGCTTTAAGATGCTACTTGATGGGAGATTCTGGTCAAAACTCAGAAGACTAGACTACTAATAGAAAGGTAAAGACCAGGCTCCAGAGTTTCAGTTAGGAACAAGGACTGTATTGGCTGCTGGAATGTGGGTCATGTGTGCTCTGCTTTGGCAGAAAATCTGTCTGCATTTCCCTCATGTCCAAAGATTTTGCCTGAAGTTGAGACTAAAGGTAACAGACTAATTAATCTGGCAGAAGACATTCCAAGGCAGTCTAATGTTGAGGCTGCACCATGGCTATAGTTGGGGACTTTTGGTCAGATTTAGTGAAAAATAGAAAAGATGGCCTGAAAGCATAACAAGAACCAGCAGGACCCCAGGCGTTCCGCCCTCAAAATTGCAAAAGTGAAAGAATTTGCTTTAAGAAGAGAGCCCCAGAGCACCATATTCCAGAACAGTACGGCAGCAGCCTGGATAATTTGTTCTAGGGATTGGGGTCACAGTGCTCAAAAACCCGGGCACTCAACCTCTACAGCCAAGAGAGAAAGAAGCCTGGCTACTGCTCCAGCTGGTGGCAGACTCTGGCACCATAAATATGGTGCTGAAATGAGAAAATGTAGATAAACCTGTTGCGAATAGGGAAGAGTGGGGGATGAAGGGGAGGGGAGGGGAAGAGGGGGGAAAACCAAGATGTATCATGTACGGGTACAAAATAATCTTGTTGAATAGGATCATTATATATACAAGGTACCAATACATGTTCTTGGTAAAAAAAAAAAAAAATGTGGTACTGGTTTCAGGAGCATGCAGAATGCAAGAGTTATGAGGGCAGGAAGGCCTCTACTCAGATTTCAGAAGTCTCATGAGCCAGGGAGTGTGCCCCTGTGTCAGCCGTATGTGAAGCTGAGTGTGAACCCGAAGGTGTAGTGCAGACCCCAGAAAGTTGGAGAACCAGGAAGGTGGATCATATGAGGAAGCTGCAAGGACTGAGCAAAGCCATCCCAACAAGGAAGCCATGAGATCTGCCACCACCCACAGTGCCATTAGGGCAGAGCCACTCAGGCCCTTTGGAGTTCACCTCTTACCATAGACTCCCTCAGCTACTGGGCATGGAAGTACAGGACTTAATGTTTACCCTTCTGGGTTTGGGATTTGCTTTGGTCCTACTCCTTTCTATCTTCTTATTTATACCTTTTGAAATGTTAATGTTTATCTTTACCTTATGCTCTTGCATGTCGGAAGTGTTTAACTTCCTTTTTATTTGTACAGGGGCTCAAAAATAAGAGTTTGTCTTAAATCACAGAAGAAAGTTTAGACTTCGACTTTTTAGCAATGCTGAAACTGTTAGAAGTTTGGCAACTCTTAGAGATGGACTAAATGTCTTTTGCATAAAGAGATGTGCATGAGTATTTTGGAGACCAGGGGTGAAATGTTACGGCTTATATCTAGATATCCCCCCAAAAACCTCATGCAGTCACAGGTGGGGTTTTTCAGAGGTGGCTGGATCTAAGGTCTGTGATGCTAGAATTAAGTATGTGATGCTGGGATTAGGGTGTCCCATCCTGGGTGTGAGTGCTACCCATTCTAAGGGCAGGTAGCCTGTACAGAATATAAGGAACAGAAAGAGGGCTCTTTCCATCCCTTACTACTTCACTACTTTACTGCCTTCTGCCTGCCATGCACTGTTTCGCCTCTGCAATTCCCCTCTGCCATGCCATTCTGCCTTGAAGCCAGCCAACTATGGACTGAAATCTCTACAAACTGTAAGCCAAATAAACCTTTCCTCCTTTAACTTTGAGTGTTTAATATTTTGTCTCAGCAATGAGAAAAGTAACTAAGACAATAATATATATTTGAATCTTTCTCTGCAATCAGCTGTTTGCCTTTTACTTGGGGTATTTTGACCACTTACATTTAGTGTAATTGTTTGTTTCATTTGTGTTAAACTCAAATTTTGATATTTGTCTTATGGTTTCACATTAAAGTTTTAAGTTTTGTTCTCGTTCTTTTTTCTACTTTGTTTTGGATCATTTGAGAAATTATGATATATTCTTTGGATCATAATGAGTAATTATATTCATTATTTTATAATTTTAGTGGTTAATTTAGGTTTTACAATAGGCACCTTTAACTTATACTTTAAGTAATATAACACTCCAGGATTATTAGTGAAAGGATATTGCAACAACATATTTTTAGTTTTTGCACTATTGTTGTCATATATTTTACTTGTGTATATGTTGTAATGTTGCAGCAAAGTGTTATAGCTCAGTGTTACAGCTCTGCAAGAGATCAAGCACCACTCAGAGAGTTTGAGAACTCAGGTTTATACACATCATTGGACCCAGAAGAGTTGACACTCTGAAAATTTGGGCTCCGAACACAGAAAGTCTTGCGGTTTATATAGGGAGTTCAGTTTCAGTTTTGCAATGAATGAGCTGGGTCACAGAAGCAGAAAGCATGAGCTAAGTCCCAACTCAGTCCTCAGGTTACAGAATGGGGGCAGATTACAAAGGCACAGGACTAAAGACAGTCTGGGTCAGCCATTACCTGCCACATTACCATTTCTAAAGAGCTGGATAAGGACTCCACAACTCTTTGTCAAGATCTGAAGCCTTGGGCCTGGGGGTTTCTTGCCTCAATAAGGATCGCAATACATTGTTATTATTTTCTTTAAATAGGTTTTTTAATGAACATCTAATTTTCATAAGTGGGGTTGGAATCTTCAAGTTCATACCTCCTGTTGGTGTGATCTCTTCACATCAGAGATTCACCCAAGCAGTCAGCTATCTTTTAAAGTGGTAATAAATTTTTTGAAAATGTTCTTTATCTTGGCCTATATATTTAAAGTTTTGGTGTACTTCATTCCTTCATGTATCTGAGTTTCCATTTACTATTTTTCTTCTACCTGAAGAAATTTGTTAGTATTTCCTGACATTGTGGTCTATTGATTTCTCTCAGATTCTATATGTATGAAGGATATTTTGGCTAGGTATAGAATTTTAGAATGGTAGATTTTTTTTCCTATAATTTTTAAAGGTTTTGCACCATTGTGCTCCAGGTTGCATATTTTAAAATGAAAAATTGTTTTGTCATTTTTATCTTTGTTCTACTGCACATAATTCTGCTTTTTCTCTGTGGCTGTTTTTAGTTTATCACCATCTTACTAGAAAGAATTTCATTTGATGTACATTGCTTCTAGTTTCTTCATAGTTTTTGAAATTGGAGGTTGTTGAGCACCTTGACTTTGTGGTTTACAGTTTTATCTTATTTTAAGAAGTTTTGGTAACTATCTCTTTCAATATTTTTCTGTCCCTCTCATTTCCCCCTCTGCTTTTCTGTGATTCCTATTAGCCGTATATTAAAGTGCTTTGTGTTTCATAGCCATGAACATTCTGCTTGTCTTAGTTACTTTTTTCTTTGCTGAGACAAAACACCCAACATGCAAAGTTAAAGGAGGAAAGTTTTATTGTAGCTCACAGTTTGCAGAGGTTTCATAGTTGGCTGGCTCTGATGCAGGGTTGCATAGCAGAGGGGAAACACAGAGGAGAAAGAGTTCATGGCAGGCAGAAGACAGCAAAGCAGTAAAGTAGCAAAGAGGCAGCAAGCGGCCAGGGACAACAGCACCCCTCTTTCTGACCCTTATATTTTATCTAGGGTGGGTAGCACTCATGCCCAGGGTGGGGCATCATTAATCCTAGTGTCATACCGTGAAGCAATATTAGCATCACATCCTTAATTCCAGCATCGCATCCTTAATTCTGGTATCACACACTCTGGATTCTGTCACCTGAAAAGCCCCACCTATGACTGCATGATGCTTTGGGGGGACATCTAGAATAAAAGCCATAACACTGCTCACATATCTTTTCTATCTGTGTTTTACCTTTAACAGTTTCTTGTTATACTTTTAAATTTGTTCTTTCCTGATGAATTAGTCAGTTTTTCCATTGCAGGACACAAGCCATCACTTAAGGGAGGAGAGGTTCAATTTTGTTTCAGGAAATTCAGTAAATGGTCAGCTGGCTCCAAGGCAGGAACATCATGACAGAGGATCATGAAAGAAAAAACTGCTACTTCATGCTGGGGTTGTATGTAGTTCCCAAGGTCGTGCTTCCATGGCCCACCCAGACACGGCCACAAATGTGTACCCATAATCCTCTGGGTGGCTCCCAAGTTAGTCAAGTTTACAATATCAAGCTTAATTACCACAGGTGCCAATATCCTATCCTGTATATTTATCCTAAATATACAGTGTATTGATCATGTTTGGAAGTGTGATTTTGGTCTCTGTTTTATCTTTCATATTTATTTGTCACACAATATTTCTTTATCTACTTGAAAAATGGAATTATTACTGATTCATATTTAATATCCACATTTACTAATTCTGTCATATGTTAGTAATGGGCCTGTATATGTGATTTATTTTTCTGGGTCTGTATATATGATTTATTTTCCTCATTTTGTGTTATATGTTCTTCCTTCCTTGAATGGCTGTACTTTTTTACTGGATGTCAGGCATTGTGAATGGGACATTTTGGGATGACAACGTTTTTTCATTCCTTTAAATATTTGAGTTTGTTCCAAGATGGACTTATGCTACTTGAGAATGATTTGACTAATTTAATGCTTGTTTTTAAAGCTTTGCTAGGTGAGTCAAGTAATTCTTTGCATCCAGGGCAAATTTCAGGTCCCTAGGTTAACGATTTAGCACCCCTGTGATAAGAAATCTTTCCACTACTCAAGTTGGCACACAAACAGTTCCAAACTTAGTGAGAACTCAGAACTTTCCATCTCCTCTTTCTGATGATTCTTCCCCTTCCTCAGATCTAATAGATTATTTGAAATTAAAAAGTGTATTATACATAAAGTGAGCAAAAGTAGATAATGATTAAGTATAGAAGTCACTGAAAAAATAAACCAAAAAGCAACTGTGAAAACAAATAAAATCAATAGTTCATCCCTTGAGTAGATTAATAAGACTTATGAATTTCTACTCAAGCTGATGTAGAAAAAAGAAAGATATAAATTACCAATATTAGAAATAAAGGGTAAACTCTGAAAACATGATTAGGGAGTACTAAGAGCAAGTTTATGCCAATAAACTTAAATTGAGCAAATTTCTTAAAAGACACAAACTACCAAAATTCTTTCAAGGAAAATAATGTGTATAAGTCTACATTAACAAAGGAAACCAGATTTATATTTTTAAATCCTTCCCACAAAGAAAAGACCAAGGCAAGACAGGATTATTACTGAATTCTAGCAAATATTTCAGGAAAACAGATTAGCTATTAAACAAAAATTCTGCTCAATAATAAAAAAGAAATATATCTATCAAATTATATGAATACACTAATAATAAAACCAGATATTGGAAGAAAATTATACATATACTTCATGAATATGAATACCAAAATTCTTATAAAATATTTGGAAATTGAATCTAACAATACATAGAAGAAATAATATATCATGACCATCTGAAGTAATCTCAAGAAGCAAAGTTTTGATTTAATATTGGAAAAGAAATCAATGTAATTTACAATAGTAGCAAAAAGAAAAAGGTCTGGTTCATCTAAAATATACAGAAATGGTATTTTATAAACTTCAGCATTCATTCATCATGAGAACAATTATAAAAGACAATATAGTAAACTCTGTCAATGTGATAATGACTGTTAATAACCTAATAACCTATAATTAATATTATACCTAATGAGGCAAAGCTAGATTCCTCACCATAAGATTAGACACAAGAAATAATGTCCATTATTTCAAATGTTCAAAATTTCAATTTAAAATATTCATGGAGGTCCTATCCAGTATAACGAAGCAAGAAGAAAGAGAATATATAACACATACAGATAATTGGCCTTTATACCTAAAGGACAAGCATTCCTTGGTCGAAAAATTCTAATGAATTTACCAAGCTGTTACTACAAGTAACAAGTGAACTTTAGTAAATCTAAGGTTAGTGTACAAAAATAAATTATATTAATTTTGAAAAATAAATTGGGGGAATTATAAATCCTTATTTAAAAGATCCAATATAAATGTACAAACTCAAGAGTGAATCATATTTGCATAAACTTCAACATATAATGAAATGAGTCAAACATGGTGGCACACACCTGTAATACCAGAATTTGAGAGGCTCAGGCAAGATCACCAGGGGTTTAAGGCCAGTTTGGGCAACAAACCTAAAAGTGAGTTCAAGGCCAGGCTATTCTACGTAGCAAGATTGTGACCCTTTGCATCTAGATATCCTCTCAAAGCCTCACGCAGTTATAGGTGGGGCTTTTCAGAGGTGGCTGGACCTAAGGTGTGTGATGCTAGGATTAAGAGTGTGTGATTACTAAACTAGTCCACTGATTAGTTTGGCACAGTTCTGGGTGTAGACAATGGGAAGGCCCTCCCTCAGTGTGGGTGGCACCACCCAAAAGGCAGGTCACCTGGATGGATATACCGTAAAGGGTCAGAAAGAAGGCAGGCCAGCTGATATTTCTTTGCTACCTCACTGCTTTGCTGCCTTCTGCCCACAATGAACTATATTTCTCCTCTGTGATGCCCCTCCCCCTGCCTCCCTGCCTTGGAGTCAGCCAACTATGACCTGAGACCTCTGCAAACTGGGAGCCAAATAAACCTTCCCTCCTTTAACTGTGAATGTTGGATATTTTGTTTCAGCAACAAGAAAAGTAACTAAAGCACAACAATCTATCAAACAAACAAACAAACAAAAAAAGGTAATAGAATGAAACTAACTGCCCACAGATACCCAACATAACTGCCAAATGATTTTCCACAAAGTTGATGAGACAGTACTACAAGGAAGAGAAGAAAGTTGCATATACAATGTTATTGTAAAACAAAAGTCTCTACTCTTAACTCACATATTGTACTATCTATCACAGATTATTGAACTTTAAAAGAAAACAGAAAAACATCTTACTGATCTTGGCTTTCTATGATATAAAAATATACATAGTCCATGGGAAAAAATGTATAAATTAGCCTTCTCAAAATTAGTGATCTTTGCTCTTAATAACAGGTTTAAGAAACAAATAAAAAATAAAATACAGAAACAAAAAATAATTCCAAATATTCCAAATAATAACAACTTGACAGTGGATTCAGATCCATGACATACGAGCTTACAATAAAACTGTAAGACAACTAAATTTTAAAAAGAGCAAAGATCTATTGAAAAATAGTCCTCCCAAGAAGACATTTAGATGGCAAATAGCCACACAGGGAAATGATAAACAACACTTGTCATTTAGAAAGTACAAATAAAATACAAACCAAGACTATAATGAGAAATCCTACATACTTTACAATGTTGTACATTTTTACCACATGAGGAAAAAATAGTAACTCTGTAATAGAGAAGTTTGATAAACACTACTCCGCCAAACCATCAATCTTTTTTTTTTATTTTAAACCAAGAACATGTATTGGTACATTCTACATACAATGGTCACATTCATTACATTAATTCTGTACCTATACATGATGTATCTTGGTTCTCCCCCCTCTTCCCCCCTCCCCTCTGCACCCTCCCTCCCTATTTACAGGAGGTTCATTCATCATCCTCCATATTTTCCCATTCCCCTCTCTGCCCTGTTGCCTTTCTGCTTTTCCCCTTCTTTCTTTCTAGTACTCCTCTCCTCTGCACACCATCCTCCTTTTATAGAATATCTATTACACCTCTTTGTCCTTATTTACCATTATGGTCTCTCATATCAGAGAAACAATTCGATGTGTGCTCATGAGTGTCTGATTTATTTCACTTAAGAGTATGTTCTCAAGAAACATCCATTTATATATGAATGACTCTAGTTTTTCCTTTT
>PVJO010029455.1:0-16823 GCA_004026905.1 Hystrix cristata | reverse complement strand
CTTCCCCTCCCCTCCCTTCCATTCACCCACCCCTCCCTATTTGCAACAAGTGTAGCTACACTTTACCATTTTTTCCCCTTTCATCTTACTTTTCTTTTAACCTTCTTCTTTATCCCCCTTTTCCCTATCTAGTTCTCTCTTTTGAATACTATCTCTCTTTTTTCTTTTTTAAACAAAATATCTATTCTACCCCTTTGCCTTATTTACACTTATGGTTTCTCATATCAGAGAAACAAATGGATGTGTACTAATAAGTGCCTTCTTTAGTCAGGATAGAATGCATGCAGCTATAGCAATCAACAACACTCATGTGTGGTTGTTAAATCACAAATGTCTAGTTTGTTTTTGTTTACATTATATAGTTTTATACTAGAGTAAACACTTAGTAGGTTGTGGTTATTTTATGATTTAAAAAAATAAGTCCTTTAAAAATAATCCTACCTGGAAAAAAAAAACACAGTAATTTCTCAGTGGAAAAAACTTTAAATGCTATCTTTGCCAAGTTATTGAGGTTAACATCAACAGTGAGATGACACAGATATTAGATATCCCTGACATGATGGGACAAAAAAGCTATGTTGCCTCTGCACCACTCTCTCCAAAACTTCCTAAGCCCAGGCTAATCTGGAGATTAATCAAAACTCTCATGAAGAACAAGGGAAGACTAAAAGTCATCAGACTACAAGAGATTGCAGACACATAATAACTACATGCAATATAGTGCCCAGATTAGATCCTGAAATGGAAAGCAAACATTAGTGAAAAAACTGGTGGATCCAAATAAGGTCTAGAATTTAGCTAACAGTGACTATCCATGGTTTTTCTAAACAACCATCAATTTTCCAACACCAATCTGCATCCTACAGTTCAACTCAGTTCTGACGATAATGTCCCAGAGTCAGCCCAGACCCACAGGTTGAAGGCTCAGTCTCAAGAGACAAATCCCACTTCTAGATGGCAGTCACCAATGGGGTGCCCAGGTTACCCACACTTCTGCCCAACTGACTGCAAATTCAAGCTCCCCAAAAACTCTTCCTCAGGTTGATAATTCGCTAGAATGACTTGGAGAACTTAGGAAAGACATTACTTTTCATTGCCAGTTTATTATAAAGCTTGCATACTCCAGAATAACCAAGCAAAAGAGATGCATGGGGCAACGTACAGGGGCAGAGGTACAGGGAATAGCGCGGAGCTTCCACGCCCACTGGGTGCACTACCCATCCAGCACAACAACCCGGAACCCCTCTGAATCGTATTGTTCAAAAGTGTGTTGTTCTGAAGCTTGTCATTCAAAAGTGGCCACATGATTGATTAAATCAGTGGCCACTGGTCATTAGTCCTAATCTCCATTTCCCTCCCCTTCCCAGAGGTCAGTTTGTGGGACTAAAAGTTCCAACCCTCTAATCATATGCTTCGTTCCGTAGCAACCAAGCCCCATCCTAAAGCCTTTACGATCCCTTCCTAACACCCTTCAAGAGTCGCCTCATTAGCATAAACTCAGGGATCATCAGACAGGGGCTTGTATTAAAAAACAAAGCTTATTTTCAAGAAATTACACACACACCCCTATCTTTTTATTTAGCTATAAATATATATATCCCACACAATATCTAGATATATCTATAGATACATCTGTATTTATATAGATATATATGTTTTCCATTCAATGTGTGTGTGTGTGTGTGTGTGTGTGTATCTTTTTATTTAGCTATAGTAAAAGTTTCTTATGTTTGATAAATGGACCATGTTAACACAAGATACTAACATGAAGAGAAAGCAGGTGAAAGGTATATGGAAACTCTCTACCATCTTTGCAACTGTTCGGTAAATCTGAAGTTACTCCAAAATAAAAAGATACGTAGACAGATAGATAGACAGACAGACAGACAGACTGACTGACAGGCCCACGTCTGCTTTCTATCTAAAGCCCAGATATTGAAGCAAATGATACCTTCAGTGTCCTGAATATGGCAAATTCCAGACATTCAAGAAATACACCCTGTACACCCTGATCTTCAATGTGACACCCACTCACTCCTTTCGGGTGATAACTACATCAAGTTTTAGGTCCTTTTTCCTTTTCTCCTACTCCTGAGGTGCCAGAGCTGAAAGCTCTAAAACAGAAATCCCCAATCCTTGACCTGCAAGTAAAATCTGACCCACTGCTTGTGTTCATAAAGTTTTAATGGAACACAATCATGCTCCTTTATTTACCTATTGTGGATAGCTGCTTCACACCAGAATGGTAGAACTGAGTATCTGCAACAGAAACTAACAGGAGGCATGCAATGCCTAAAATATTTCCTTCCCTGTCCTTCACAGAAAGTTCGCTCCCCTTACTCTAATCATTGACCCTCCCTCCCCACTAAGCATTACTTCATGAAGTTAAGCCTTGTTGCTCTCCCTGTTTGCAGGAGAGAGAATGCTGCCCCGGGAAGGGAAATTGGGAAGGTATCTCTCTTGGATGCACACACAAATGCACTTTATACACAAATGTCACTTTATAAAGCTGGCAAATCAGTGTGATTTTCCTGAGCACCCACTTAGCATCAAAGGATGCGTCTGAGCTGCAGGAGAGCTCTCACTAGTGGTCACAGTTTGAAAACACCTTAATGAAACAAACTTCCAAACACATCCCTGTGGGGTGCCTGCTTCCTTGCAGGACTGCCTGGCCCAGCCTGTCAGGTGCCTCCTGTCTCCCAGGCAGATTCCTGTCAACAGCTGGGGAGGGGTGTCCTACAGGTAGGCTGTTTTATTTTTTCAGAGTACTTTTCCTCAAAAAGGCATTCAGACAGTCTCTGCCAGTTCTAGGCAGCTGTCTGAATAGAGAAAAAGCCCAAAATCACTTTTGGCCAAAAGGTCCTTGAGAAAAAGTGTAGGTTATTCTATGAGTATCTTGGATTCCTATAATAACTGGAAAAGAGTAGGTGTGCAGTACAAGTTTGTTGGTTGGATTGGATTGGATTTCGATGAGTTACTAGATTATATGTCATGCCTAATGTAACCTACATGACCCCTGTAAACATTAATCAGATTAATTTGACTAGATTAAGAAATGCCTAGTGGATTATCTATACATGCCTCAAGGAATATGAGTGGGTCATGGAGGTGTAACTTTGGGTACCATATCTGGTCCCTGGCCTCTTCCTCTCTGGCACTGTTCCCTTGCTTTGTTTCTTGGCTGCCATGAACCAAGCAGCTTTACCCTGCCATGCCCTTCCACCACGATGTTCTGCCTTGGAGCCAGGCAACCACGGACTGAATCCTTTGAAACTGTGAGCCAAAATAAACCTCTCCTCCTTTAAATCACAGGTATCAGGTATTCTGTCCCAGCAACAAGAAAGCTGACAAATACAACCCTCTTCATCAGCTTCAAGGACAGATGTGGATACTTCTATTTTACCTGTCATTGCTTTAATCTCTGGCTCAAATCTGGCTATATTTGAAGGCTGGAGCAAAAATTTACCAGCTGTATGACCTTGGGCTACTTAACCTCTCATAACTCCATTTTCTAAACTGTTAAATGGGAATAAGGATGATGGTATCTCACTTAAAGAACTGTGGTTATTACATGTAGAGTACCTGGAATCATGTCTGGCAAATATTAATAAGAAAGTCAATCTCCTATCACACACTCCACCACTGCCATGAAACATCTAAGAAACTGAGGGCTCATTTGGTCCAGATAAGTTAGTCAGTCTTCATTCCAAATGCCAAGTGGGCAGAGGTAGAGACAGTCATGTTGCCAGACCCAAGCATGTCTGCTCAGTGCCTGAAAGCCAAAACTCAGATGAGCGTTAGCGGAAAAGAAATCAGGGCCGGCAGCCTGAGCAATGGAGCTACGGTAGGGACAGGGGTCCCCCGTAGGTAGGGAAAAGATAGGGTGAAGGCCTCATTAGACTCAGAGAGTCAGAGAGCTATAATTAAATAGTTAGAAATGCAAAGGCAGCCAGATTCCAACAGTCAGGGAGACAAATACACACAGACTGGTTCCAGGAAGGCCCCCAGGTAATCTGATTAACAGAAAGAACACAAACTCCCCCTTTATTCTTACATCTCTGCATTACTTGGCCCTAAGCCACCCACCCATAATTTCAAAGAAAAGTCACACAGCTATGAGAAATGGAGGCAGAGATAACTGATAAGCCCAAGAGCCAACCAGATTCCACAGGCCAACACAGGGAAAGAACCCAATAAAAGGGACCACAATGAGGGGTCCATGAGTATTTCACTTTCAAATGCTCCCTACTCGTCCAGTAGCTCTCTATCTTCTCTCTCTTCCCCCTTTTCACCACCTTTAAATTAACTGTCTTCTCTTAATTTAAACTCGGTTTCTTTAATTCTTTACTGTAGCTAGGTTTACAACTGCCGGGAAATATATTTTCTAGCAGGACAGCAGCTCACAGTCCACCTCCAGACATAACACTACATTCCTCCAAAAAAAGACCATCTTAAGAAACTCTGTTGAAATACTGCATTGTTTCTCTGGTGTGAGAAACTGGAAGTGTAAATAAAAGCTAAAATGTATTATATTGGGAAAGGGAAGAAAATATCCAAATGGTAAAAGGAACAAGGGAGGGGGAGGGGGAAAGGAACAGAGGGACAAGAGAAATAAGAAATGGAAGAAAAAAATGGAAACAAAGCTTTTGTAAATAAGGCAGGAGGAAGGGGTGAAGGGAGGGGAGGGGAATGGGAAAAAAAGCAGCAACAAGATGTATCACGTACAGGTACAAATCCCCTATGATGAATGTTATCACTATGTACATCTAAAAAGTACCATTAAAATAAATTAAATTTTGAAAATGTTTAAATAAACTATGTTCAAACAAACAAACAAAAAAGAAACTCTGGTATGCAAAAGGGATTTTAGAGGGTAGGAGAGGATGTGCAAGGGGCAATGGGCAGAAAGACTACACACTGGGCTGGGTCTCTGTCATCGGGGTATGTGCCTCTTTCTTTTCTCCTCTTTCTTTTTTTCATTTTTTTCCTGGTTGGAACATCACAATCGACCTTGACCTCCTGGGTCTAATTCCTTTAACTCTTCAGACTAACATATCACTTTCCTGCAAGCTAACCATCACAGCAATTTACATGCTTTGTGTTAGTTGATGCACAGAACTGAAGAATAAGAAGGGTCATTACCCACTGTCATGTAATCTGAAGGTCACCAGATGTTCTGGGGTCCACAAATCTAAAGGAAGACTATACAGCATATTAACAGCATAGTCATTTAGATGAAGGTTTTCTTTAGAATTTAAAATTCTGGGCAAAGGGTAGAAAGGCAACTCTGTGAGGGACACCCACTATTACAGTCAGTGAACATCAAGGTATCGATTTTTGGTGATCATTTTTTCTATGGTTCATGGACAGTTTCACAATTGAAAATTGACTCTGTCCGGGAAGGTGTGTTCTTATCCACTTTTGCAAACATGTTCTCACTGGTTTGGGTCCTTTCAGAGATTCTATTCCAGACTCGCATAGTCAAGATTATAGCTTTTCAAATTATATGCTCAGCCACTGCATTAAAGCAACATTACTCATTAGGGTGGCTGAGTCTAAAAAAGGTTCAGGTCTCAGTGACTGACCCTTCTGCTATAAATGTCTGGGTCCTGGTGTTGAGCTGCAGCAGGCCAAAATCCCTGCCTTCATGACAAGTTACCCTATGGGGGCTCTGGAGTCTTGTGGTTCTAATGATCTATAGAAACATCTTCAAACCATAGAAAGGATCATTGTAGTAGAACCCAAAAAAAAGAAGAGTCACATCTTATTCCCTCTTCTTTCTATAGGCCCAGGGTTCTATGCACATCTGCCCATCCCTCTCTAGTACCAGACCCTTACTAAAGATGTTAGAAGGAGTACCCTGTATCAGGTAATGAAGTGGTCCCATTTGCCAACTTTGTGGGGCTACTTAAAGGTTCAGGTGGGAAGTCAATGTGAGATGTTTAATTTGAAAAGTGGTTCAAACTGTCCCTGTAATGTATCTGTTTCTTTGTTTTAATTTTTTTTCATACTGGGGATTTAATCCAGGGTCTTTGCACTGAGCCACATCCCCATCCCTTTTTATTCTTTTATTTTGAGCCAAGGTCTCACCAAATTGCACAGGCAGGACTCCAACAATGTGATCCTCCTGCCTTGGCCTCCTAAAGTACTGAGATTACAGGTGTTAACCACCATGCCTAGCTTAAATTATTTTTAATTCTGCCTCACCAGTCATTAGTTACCCTTATTGTATTTCTGAAAAGTAAAGCACGACCTCTTATGGAGCTAGGATAGTTTTCCCACTTATAACTCCCTGTATGTGAACTTCGGCAGGGTCACAGGGCCGTATCAATTTGATCTGTATAATTTCACCCTTAGCATTCCATCTACACACCATTTGAACTAAATTTAATTTCATTGTCCAATCTCTAAAAATGTGTCTGAAATTGTCATAAAGTTCTATTCCTGGCATGCCTAAAAACCTCTCAGACATCTTTTAAGCAGGTTGTACCACATATTATATTCAAGAGTATATATAGATTATATACATGTATATTCAGAAATATAAGTGTTTATGGTTAGAGCCCTGAGAAAACCACGATCTGTTTTCCACTTCTTGGCAAAACTTTCATTCACTCACTTAACCTGTGTTGAGTACCAGCAGTAAACAAGACAAGCATAGATCTTGTTATCAAGGACCTCACAGTTCTAGTGAAGAAGAATAAGCAAGCCAACAACGACAATCATCAGTGATGAGAGATATGGAAAAGTGAAATCAGAACAGCGCGTTCTGAAAGTATGTGGAAGAAAAACATAACTTTGCCAGGAGTAGGGAGCAAGGACCAGGATGTTGATCCCAAGAGGGAAGATCCTGGGCTACAGCCTGAGGATGGTAATTTAGCTCAGGAGAAAAAGCACAAATGAATGGAACAGGTTCACTACATGGTGACTGAAGTCAATAAGCATATCCCAGAAATAATGGAGAGGAAAGAGGTTTATTACTCGCAGTAAGGATGCAGTGCACTAAAGATAATTCTCACTCAGACTTCCCTTACACAAAGGAAACATGGAATTCTTGTTGGGGGATCCTAGGCATATGCATACAGCAAAGACTCATCATCATTATTGATGGCTCAGTTTGAGCTCATAATCACATGTTCAAAAAAAAAAAAGACAAGAATACCTCTGGGTGGAGAATTTAGTATTCTAATGAGCAAAGTTTGCTCTAGATCACCTAAACTGAATGAGTCAGTGACCTGGCCAATTTTGGCTGGTTCTCTGTAAGCCTTAGATGAAAGACACAGAAACCAACTTTGAAGTCCTATTAACAGTCTTTTAAAGGGGCAGCTACTCCCTACTCCCCTAGTAAGTACAGGACCTTGCCCCTAAAAGAGCTTGCCCAGCAAATAACAGAAGGACATTCCAGACAGATGCTACAACAGCTGTAGGCATCTACAAAGTCCCTGTTGTGCGGAGCAACCCCAAGTGTTATACAGCTAGCATAGTGCTAAGGGCAGGGCAGTTGAACCTACGTGGCTAGGAAAGTGCTCAATAGGTCCTGATAAGAAAACTGCACTTTAGTCTGTAGAACACAGGTTGAAAATTGATGACTCACATATTCATGTTCATATTCATTGGTGTTCGCCATATTCATAAAATAATTTTTAATTAGTAGATGTATTGGTCAGCGTAGACTAAGTGATACACAGTAACAAATGACTCATAATCCTAGTGACATTCAACAGCATTGTGCTTCCCTTCTTGCTCGGCTCCTGTTCATGTCTGTTCCGGACGGATCCCAGCTTTTCTCCATGCTCTCTTCACTATGAGATAAAGTCTCAAAGAGCCAGCCCTGCCTGGGATGTGCATTGAAGGAATTAGCAGCTCACCAAAATGGTACGGAGATTGTTTTAAATTAATAACGTGTTTTAGAAAGTAGCCACAGAAAGAACTATCATCCAAACTTGAGCAGAACATCCCAAAAATCTGTGGTGGATACAGTGGTACACTCTGTAATCCCAGTTACTCAAGAGGCTGCAACAGGAGGTTCCTAAATTTGAAGCTAGCCTGGGCAACCTAGTGAAATACTGTCTCAAGATAAAAAAATAAAAAGGGCTAAAGATGTAGCTCAATGGTAGAATGGTAGCTCAATTGGGGTTTGATCTTGAATACTGAACAAAAAAAAAAATCCTGAAAATTCAGCTGCCAGTGACTCCCAGGGATTTTCCTGTTCCAACAAGACTGACCCTCTGCCCCAACAAGTGTGAATTCAGCTTCCTATAGCCAGGAAGACAGACCAGCAATTACCATTAGTATCAAAAAGCCCAACAGAACATTCCATTCTCTCCCTTTAAAACCCTAAAAACCTCCCTTTTGTTAAATTGTACACATCAATCTTTACTTGGGGCTCTTACTCAAGTTCTCCATTAATGGGAGCTCACGTGTACCTGAGAAAATAAACTCTATCTTTCCTCCTGCCAGTATGACTTTTCTCGGTTCATTTGTTAAGTCCCTGACCATTTCAGACCTAAGTTGGTGGAGGAAAACTCTTTTCCTCCAAACCCATTTTCGTAACAGAGGGAGAAGGATGGAGAGCAGAACCATGCAATGGCCGTTGGAGCTTCAGCCTGCAGATGGTACACATCGCTGCTACTTGCATTCATCAGCCATGACAATGAGCTGGGTAATATAAATCTGCCCTCATGTTAGATTTGTCTAAAGGACAGTTAATATTTTGAACAAATTATTTTATTTACCCCTAACCAATATTTAAAACTTAACACCCATAGGAAAGCCACAATTTCCAGATTTTCGGGGGGGGGGCAACATAGAGCTCTGTGTCAGTCAGCGTGACATGGTCACAGCTGATTAGCCCTGAACTTATGGGATCTCACCCCTCTTCAAAATTGGGGACACCAAAATAAAAAGTTTACAGGGACATTCAGCTACACCCGGAAGCCGGGAGCCATTGTCTTAAACCTGTGATCACTCCAACTCCAGGAAAGACAGCATCCCATGTGATTGAGACACCCAGAAACAGAGACAATCCTTTTATGAGAACAGTACTATCCCTCAGCCAGGAGGATTCCAGGGGTAGGAACAGAGTGTGGCTTGACTTGGCTGGGAAAATGGACAAGATCTAAGGGAGTGGCCTTGACCTGACATCAGCCTGGGGCACGAAATCCAAACGGCCATCTTCTTACAGGACCAAAAAAAGTCTCAAGAGAACAGAGACAAAATAAATGGAAAGACACTCTGAGCTCACTCTCTTGCTCTCTTGCTCTTGTTTCCTGTTACCTCCTGCTCTCTAACCCATGCTCTATCTTTAGCTCACTCTCCAATCCCCCTCCCTTTTCAGATCCCTAACTGTGGTGGTGGCCTAGGCAGAACGAGTTTCTTTTTCTTTTTGTTATATCGGGAGGTGGACTGTGACCTGCTGTCCTGCTAGAAAATATATTTCCCAGCGATCGTAAACCCAGCTACAGTAAAGAATTAAAGAAACCGAGTTTAAATTAAGAGAAGACAATTTATTTAGAGGACAATGTATTTAAAAGTGGTGGAAAAGGGGGGAAAGGAGATGATAGCTACTCGGAAAGTAGGGAGCATTTGAAAGCGAAATACTCATGGGCCCTTCCTTGTAACCCCTTTTTATTGAGGTTTTTCCCTTGGGTCAGCCCTTGGAATGTGGTTGGCTCATGGGCTTATCAGTTATCTCTGCCTCGATTTCTCACAGCTATGTGACTTTTCTTTGAAATTACAGGTGGGTGGCTTACGGCCAGGTAATGCAGAGACCTTCCCGGAACCAGTCTCTTTGCCTTTGTCTCTCTGACTGTTGGAATCTGGCTGCCTTTATGTCTCTAACTATTTGATTATAGCTGTCTGGCTTTCTGAGTCTAATGAGGCCTTTACTCTATCTTTTCCCTACCTATGGGGACCCCTATCCCTACATTTTGTACTTAAATAAACTTTCCTAGGGCCCTCAATTTGCCTTTGCAATTCTTTGCCTGCACAAATAAGAACTTGGAAAACCCCTCGATATTAGAGACCCCCTCCTATAACACCAGGACGGAGAAAACAATTAACTGGACCCCAGGTCACCAGCTAATCCTTGAAAGCTGGCCACAGATTTTATAAGTGGGCCAGTGTGAACCCTCGTATCAGAGTGTGCCCTCTCCAGCTGTCTTCCCTTGAATTTTCTAATTAAACCTTTATGCTGTAAATGTGTGCTTTAGTTTTAATTTCCATTTCTCCTAAAGCAAGGATCCAAGTTAGCAATGGACAAGCTAGTGCTGAACTTCAGCCACTACTTTCAGACCACGACATGCTCTTCCCACTTGGCCCTAGTCCCTGCCCTGCCTGCTTTCACATCTGTGTTATTAGGATTAAATGAGTTTGTGACCTCGGAGCAACTGGCAGCCACTGAGGAAAGGATGGAGGAAGATAACCAAGAGAGAATTTGAAGTTGAAGAGCATCCCAGAACAGAGTTAGGACACCAGTGTGGAGATTTCTGCAAAAAGCCCTAATCCAGCACAAGAATGTGGTCTACAGAAACAGAGACAAAGTATCTGTCCGTTATTCTTCACCCAGAAAGGCCAGCAACACTCAGGTAGAAGCAGTCAGCACAGCCCAGAAGGGAATTTCTGCCGTTTCCTTGAGGTAATGAATGCATCCTGGAGCCAGATTTAAGAAAATAAACTGCCATTGGAAAGCCTGAGTTTGAGAAGTATCTCTCTACCCCATCTTCCAAACCAAAACCTACAAGCATCTCGAGAATTGAAGCCAGACCCCAAAGGAACATCTCCCAATGTAGACGGGGCAGAAGTTCTAACTGGTGGGATTAAATAGCCGAAACATTAATTTTCTTCCCAGTCCCTGGCCTGCCTCACCTTCCTCCCCCAACTCGCTATTGGCCTAAATTAAGTTTTTGCAAAGCCACGTGCTGATTTTTGCTTTAGAGCACTGAATTCAATAAAACATAATTATTGATTTAATTAAAATAGTTGCTCTGTGAGAGGCGAAGCTTTTTTAATACCCAGCAGAGACCAGAGAGCCTTCATTCATTTCCAGTGTAGCTCCTGAAACAAATTGGGCTGCTGTTTTTAATAGGCCAATTCTAAGAGCAGCTTTTGAAATGGATCCTCTAGCCATTCACATGCAGTAATTCAACCAGTGAAGAAAGGGCCTTTCTCATTGGCTGTCTTTCAGGATGGGTGCTGTGAGCATCCAGCCCAGACTAGGAGATGAATAATTCATAGCTCTTCTTTCTGGGGCCCCTCTGTGTTCCTTTCTGCTTCGTTGTGCTTACATTTCAAAAGAAAGAAGATAGGACTGTCATGCTGTGGGCTCAGGCTACACATCCTCTCTTGATATCCCTACAGAGGAGCTGCCTGAAGAGGACCTGCAGCCTTCCAAGGCAACTAGGACCTCGATGCTCATCATCCAGCAGGGTAGATACCCACGTCAAGGTCTGAGCACTGAGCATGGAAAAGAAATAGGAACAGGGAGGTGGAGGAAAAGTGGGGCCTTCAGGGCCCCTCTCCCCCTACACCCTCCTTCTGCACCTGCCACTGCAGGCAGGCGAGCCTCAGCTCATACACTGACTCTATTAGCAAAAAAGAATAATGATGCAACCTCGGAGAAGGCCTTAATGAGGTGATGACATATTTTTAATTAAATGCCTTATGTAGATTATTAATCCATTTCTCCTGGAAGGATAGTGCCATATTATAAACATGAGACAAGCCAGTGTTTATCTGAATGCATGTGCATGCACGCACACACACACACACAGACCCTGAAAAGGCTCTTTTGCACCAACCACGACTCTAAAACAGAAGCTAAAGCTGTCTCTTTTCACAGTCTACGTGCTCATCTCATTATCTCTGCTAACTCCGGCTTTGTTAAAGAAAAACCTAATGATATTTGTTACAACATGGTAAGGAAAACTTTATTCAGGACCATCATGACAGGTACAGGAACCAATGCAATTAGTAGAGGAGAGAGATTGACCTCAACTCTGAGTACAATAGAAGTGAGGGGGAATTTATAGTCAAGAAGCAGGTGAGGTCAGTGGATGGAAAATTACTAAGAACCAATATCCGGTGCAAGGGAGACTGGGGCTAAACTGACCTAACAGAATTCTTGCTGCAAACAGGCCAGGATCACCAAGGCATCTGCTGGCAATAATGGAGGATGAGGAACCTGACCAGATAGAGGGTTAAGGTAAATGGTTCTTGCTAAACACATTTAGCAGGGTTCTTTGGCAAAACTGGATTTTACAAGAAGTACAGAGATGGGCTTGGAGAAGGTTCAGGAGCCTGACAGAAGTCTGGTCAAGCACAGAATATTTGTCAGCCTCAAACTTGTCTTTGGGCCAGGGTTTATTTGGCTTTAATCAAGATGAGCCACTGAATGGGAGTTTTGCAGTGAGCATAACAGATTGGGATGAACCCCAGAAACACAAATACTCCTGTAGTTTTAGGGGGAAAGCTCTACTCTGTAGGTCCCAAAAGACGAGGCTCAGTCACACAACCCTAAAATGGCAGCAAGGAGACAAGCAGTTGTGAAGGGCAGAAAAAGAGCTTTAATCAATAAGAGCATAATCAATATGGCCACACAAAAAAGGACAGATAAAGAGATTCAAGATTTATCTTGGAAGGACTGACAAAAACTTTGAGGTTTAGTAGAAAAGGAAAACAAAGCCAAGGGCTTGGGGTTTTCATAGCTGGGTGGGAGGCATAGCTGGCAACATAAGTACTCCTGGTCAAGATGTGGTCTGGTTGATCGTTATCTCAGGACCAGTTCTGCTTTTTTCTGGAATAGCAGGTGACAACAGGCTTAGGACAGTGATTGGAGACTTGGGGCAAGGGTTTGGAATAGGACCGTGTAAAAATAATAGAATGTCCCTGCAAAATTTGAAAATGTCTTAGTTATTCTTCTCTTGGTGTCCTGGATTGTGGTGATCTGGAGGTCACCTGGCTTCAGTTAAACTACTCTGCACTGGTCTGATTGATATAGGAATAGGGGGTGACCTGACCTGGCTGGGAAGATGGACATGACCTTGGGGTGTGGCTTTGACCTGACGTCAGCCTGGGCGCGAAATTCCAATCGCCCCCCTTCTCACAGGATCGAGAAACTCTCACGAGAACAGAATCCAGATAAATGTGAATGGCACCAGGAGTTCGAGTTCGCTCTCTCGCCCCTTCTCTCGCCCCTCTCTCCCCACTCTCCCTTCTCTCTCCCTTTTTGCCTTGCGAGCTTGCCCTCTTGCCCCCTGAAACCCTGCTCCCTAGTCTCCTAGGCCTTTTCAGATTCCTAACTGCAGCACCGGCTAGTTATTTTACCCACCTGGCCAAAACCAGTCTCCCTTTTGTTACTTAAATAAACTTTCCTAATGCCCTAAAATTCGCTTCCTGCAATTCATTGCCTGTGCGAATAAAGAACCTGGAGATATATTTTCTGAATTCCCCTTCCCATCCAAAAACATGATCACATCTACACTGTCCTAACTTCTACTCAGACTTCTGGGGCTATTTCTTAAGAACACTGTTACCAAGCTGGAGTCTGCCTAGGCAGGTGGATCTAATGCAGGAGAGGTGATTGAAAAATACAGTGAATGTTAAAATTTTTAAAAAATATTTACTACACAGATTCCCCCTCCCCCAAATTACCCCCTTGCACTTCAAACACATTTATTCCATTGTTCTGGCCACTTTCTAAAGCTGTTCTGAAGTTCTCTTCTGTATCTTTAGGTGTGCTGTTGTGGATGCCTCAGTGTTCTGAAGGAGTTCATAGCCATTTTGACTTTGAGGAAGAGCCAGAAGTCATACTGTGCCAGCTCTGGTGAATAAGGTGAGTTAAGACACCCCCTTATGTTTTTATAAGCCCGTCTTTCCATTAGATGGTACTCAGCAGCAGCTTTCACTGTATTTTTTATCACCCCTTGTGATGAATGAAGTGTGCAAAAAGAAACAAAAGAGGACTCCTAGAACTACTTGGGAAAGTGGCAAGAATGACAGGAGAAGTGCGTTTAAGTAGGAGAGGGGGAATTAATGCCAATGTGTCTTTTACTTAACAAATTTTTTAAACTTAAGAATTAACCGTATTTTTCTATCATGCTTTGTATTATGCAAACTGATTATTATAACCCATGAGGAAAGGCGGAAGACTTAGAGAACTAAACCTAGGCAAAGAAGGCTCAGAGGATAGAGTCTTGGAATAATTAAAAGGTTGTTACATAAAAGGCAATTTCGTAATTTTCTGGTGTGATCCACAAATTCAACAGAAATAGGAAGAAAAAACAGATGGATCAATGTACTAAAATGCCCTTAAGTCCCCAAATCAGGATGCCTAGGGTTGAATAAGGTTGTATCCTGTTTCTCTTGTTTAATGATGAGATGTTCTAAATTCAAATTGTCTCTTGAGTACAGATAAATGAGATAAAATTTGAAAGAGTCCTTTAAAATGATAAGGAATGATGGTAGCAGATAAAAAAGACTGATGTCATCTGCTGTGGTTTGAATGTCCCCTCCCAAATACACGTTGAAATTTCATTGCCATAGTAACAGTATTAAGATGCTGGGCCTAATGGGAGCTGACTAATGTACTTATTAAAAGGGTTTATGGGAGTAGGTTCACCCCTTTTGCCTTCTGTCCTGTGAGGACACAGCAAGAAGTCAACAGCACTCCTTGACTGGACCTCGCAGCCTCCAGAACTGTGATAAATTTAGGTCCTTTATAAATTACCCAGTCTCAGGTATTCGTTTACTACAACAGCACAAAACAGACTTAAACATCATCAAAATTCAACTTTTTAAAAAGTTAAAAATATTAGTCAAAAATAAATTGTTTATAAGACTCTAATGGCAATCCCTGAAGTAATCTTCTGCAAATCACTTAATTTCTTTGTATTTCCTGGAGTTGTTCTTCTGTAAAATAGGGATATTAATAAGGTTTGCTTTAGCAAGATTTTGTGGGACTCAGGAGAAATATACTACGTAGAGACAGTGTGGAAAGAATAAAGAGCTACCGTTATGGTTCAGATCTAAATTGCTCCCCCAAAGTCCCCTGTGTTGAGACTCTGCAGTGGTCCCTGATGCAGCAGTGCTCAGAAGTGGGACTTCTGAAAAGTGACTGGTTTATGAAGCATTGAAGGCTTCATAATCTGGTGGCATCATTGAGAGGTGACGGGAACAGGAAGTAGGACCATACTGAAGGCAATGGGTCATTTGAATGAGTCCTTGGGGACTATATATTGCCCTTCTGTCTTCTATGGCGATTTCACTCTGTTTCATGGCTGCCGTAAGGAGAGCAGCTGTCCTCTGCCACACTCTCCCACCATGTTTCTGCCTCACCATGGGTCTAAAAGCAAAGGAGCCAGCTGACTATGACTGAAACCACAAGCCAAACTAAATCTTTCCTCCTTTAAGTACTCTCAGGTATTTCGTCACAACAACAAAAACCAAGCTCAGTTACATAAATGTCAGATATATTTTTAAAGAACTAATGATTAAAACATTCTGAAAAGGAGTCTGGTTGTTACAGAAGGTAGAGAGTTCCTTGTCTCATTAGGATTTGGGAGACTAGGTACTCTTAAGAAGAAAATGTAAACAGTGAATGGGGTAAGTGCATGAAGTCAGGTTTCCCAGGGGTGGGTGCAGGGCTCTGAGATTCTGACATTTCTTACAAGAGGCTTTTAGGGGGTGCTCTGGAGAAAGGGACCCAGACATGTGAGGGTGTAAAACAGGCAAAACACAAAGCTGAGATGCAACAGACACCTCAGCCCTCCAGACCTCTGGAGCTGGGGGACCCTGCACATTTGACCCGGTTGAGATGAGAAGGCTGGGCTCCTGTATCTGCCCAAAGTTCAGGCACTGGTTACAGCTTGCCTCGGTGGAGCAGAAGGCAGAGAGCATCAGCACTCACCTGTGAGCCATCAATAGCCAAAACTCCTGACAGGTAGGAACTGAGATCATCATTTCGGAATAAGGAGTCTGAGAAGTATAACACAGTGTCACTCTTACAGGTTACAAGACCTTACCAATACTTTCAATAGAAATAATGATGATACAGTACTTGATAATATAATGAATAAGCATTAATGGCTGCCTTCAACATACCAGGTTCTCAACCTAAAAGATAGTTATTCCTACCTCTACATTATAGGAAACAAATTTGAGAGTCAGAATGGGAAACACATTACTCAAGCTTCCACAACTGGTCAATAACAGATTCAGAATTTTAAAAAAGTTTGTCAGAACCTAAATCCTGGGCAATCAGCCTTTCAGAAATGATCATACCTGCCAAAGGCCTACCATATTGCTACAGATTTTTAAAATAAGATTCCTGAGGTTGCCACTGCTGGGTAGGACCCATGCCCTCTGTTTCCCAGATGAGGAACCAATTCTCAGAAATCTCAGGTCATTGTAAAACGTGACTCAGATTGGATTCTAACTGAGAACCCTCTAACTCCAAAGTCCACCTCTTCTAAAAGACACTTGGGAAAGGGGCAGTAAAAAGAATCAAGACGTCATCTGTATATGTACCACTTCCTCACAATAAATGTATTACTATATAATCACAAACATATGCTAATAATCATTTTTTTTTTAAAGAGCACAATTTCAGACCCAGATTATTATATACGGTATAGCCCTGATGTTACCCTAAGGTCCCGGAAGGGGTGAGGAAACACCAAGAAAAATCACTGCAGTTCACTTGAGCTCCTATGGTCTGAACTGACAGACCCTCAGACTGAGAGGTTTGGAGAAACCCCAGAGCACAAAAGTTCTACTCTCAAGTTGTCCAGGGAGCTAAAGCAAAGGAAGAAGAAGGTAGCAAGCGA
>PVJO010029454.1:0-16811 GCA_004026905.1 Hystrix cristata | reverse complement strand
TGAAAAGCCAGTACTGAGAAATTTAGTAACTGTGGAGCTATTAATATTTAGGAACAATTTCATTTTTCTAAAAGAAACAGCATATTTTGCTCATTTTTGACACCGTATTTCATCTCTCATTACGGAGACTCTTAGCACACTTGGAAATGTGGCAAAATTTGCATTACCTGAAACCAATTTAAAAGTTATTTTCATAGTACCTTAAAATCTTAATCCAAATGGGTTTGTTTGATCATGAAGCTAAAATTGAGAAAATGTAAATATATAACTGAGACTGGTAATAGGACTTGATAATCTGTTCCTATGCAGAATTGAAAATGGTCTTTTAAAATCACACCTGAAGATGGAAAAAGTTCGGCAAAGAAACTATCTAAAGAAATTTATAAGAATCTAAAAACCCTGATTAGGTAATATACCGTTTTTTTTAAATTTTATTTTAGTGGTACATTTTAGATATATATAATGATAACATTCATCTTAGGGAGTTTGTACCCGTACATGATATATTTTGCTGCTGCTTTTTTCTCCTTCCCCTCCCTTCCCCTCAGTCCATCTTCCCCTCCTCATTTACAAAAGCTCTGTTTCCATTTTCTGTCTCCTCCTATTCTCTTTTCTGCCTTGTCCCTTCCTTCCTTTCCGACTCCCCCCTCGCTCGTTCCCCTTCCCATTTGAACAATTTCTTCTCTTTTCTCAATACATATTAGTCCTAATTAGACTTTCAGTTTCTCACACAAGAGATGTATTACCTGAAAAATAATTTGCGATATAAACCATATTTAATGGTATTAGTAGTATAAAAATAAAGTAAATTTTTCTCCTTCATTTAATTCGCAATTTTCTTTATTTAGCCAAGTTTACATGTTTTCCAGGCTCAAATGCATATTTTCATCACTTTTGTCAGTTTAAAAGGATTTTATAAATTCAAAGTGCAATTATTTGGCTCCTTCTGAAATTTAAGCTTTATTCTTTCTGCCTCAAACATCTCAAAAAAAAAAAATTTTCAGATAACACACTCACAGAAAAGATAAAGCTGAAGCTATTCTGACCTAAATAGTGAATGAAATCTTAATCTAAACCAGGACTAAGTCTAACCGGATTTTCATATTACACTCTTTTAATTTGTTTATAAGTTCGAAAAGGCATATAATATAATTCATTGGAGTCAAAAGATGACATTTCTCAAATGAAAACATAAATTAGCTATAACAATAATAGTCTCCGAAAGTTGAGTCTATAATCCCTATCAAAATATTTATTTGCTGTAAAAGATAAGAAAAGCTTATTATTTTAAGCCAAGGTGAGAAAAATATATTTTCTGAAATTAAGTTTATGAACAGAAATAAATTTCAAATTTATACATCTCCACAGAGAAAGTCACTTCAAACTTGGCCTTAAATTTTGAAATGTTTAAAGAAACATCTAATTTCATAAAATCTTAAAACTTAGAATATTAACAAAATTAGAAGTTGCCTAGCATACATATTTTCGTTGTTGACTTCAAGTGAAATTCAGAGTGACACCACAGGTAATTCCCACCACTTTACCCTCTTTTCCTCCCTCTAGCATGTTGTCATTATCTTCAACGAATGAGTTTATTTTTCTGGAATTCTGTGTGATATCAAGTCTGCTCATATCCACGCCCTTGTGTAATTCACTGTCCTGGAATCCCAGCTAGACTTAGTGCTCTGCTTCTTCTTTCAATTTTGATTTTTATTGGTGCATGTTTGCAGTACATAATTACATTTTTTTGTAGGAAGTTGTTGCATGTACACAGCACATCTTAATTCCTTTTCTCATCCCCTTTCCCTCCCCTCCTTCCCCTTTCCCTCCATCTCTTGGTCTCCTTCTCTTTTGCAAAAGATCTATCTCTGTTTTTCCTCTGATCAATCTTTTATTTTGTTCTTTATTCATATTTTGGGCTTCTCGTATAAGAGAAATCATGACATGCTTCTGACAAACAGAATATGGCACCGGCGATGGGATATCATTTACAAGATGAGGTTTTAAAAGACTGACTTTGTTCTCCATCCCCTTGCTCACAGGCTCTCTTTGATGGAGCCTGCTCCCATGTTGCAAGTTGCCTTATAAAGATACTCAAGTGCACTAACTGAGAAAGCCCTTTGGTCAAGCCAGTGAGAAACAGAGGCCCCCAGCCCCACAGCCTGGGAGGCCTTGAACACTGCCACAAACACCGAGTGAGTTCAGAAGTGAGTAACACCCCAAATGAACCTTCAGATGACCACAGCCTGGCCTGTTACCTTGATCACATCCACAGAGAGAACCTGAGCCAGAGGACCCAGCCGAGCAGGGTTTGGACTCCTAACCTAGAGACGCTAGGAGATAACAAATGGGCATCATCTTACATTGTTGAGTGTCAGGGTAATTTGATACATGGCACTAGGTAACTAATAAACTCTGTCTTCCCCAAAATTTATAATCTAAAAGAACAAAGTTAATTTTAATGTAAGGCAAGTTGGGTGCATCAGTAAGTTTTTTTAAAGTATTACAGTGGCACAGTGAATGATGATTTCTGACACAGATTATTCACTGGAGAATTGTAAGGAAAAGCAAAGAAAATTTTCTTTTAGAAAATAGAATGCAGATGATGAACGTGGACCTCAAATATAGTACCAATGAGTCTGTACTTTATCCTGTAAGAGACAAGAACACCTCTCACTTAAAGGCTTTTGAGAGTAGGAACTATGTGTTAAGATTTATTTTCAGGAGGAAAATTCACATACTTTTATACTTAGAAATGAAAGAGAAAATAAATTGCTATGAAAAAACCACTGCAGAAGTCCAGATGAGAAAGAATAGAAGTCTGAGCCGTGTGGCAGTGACATTAGGAAATGAAGCTGAGAAATGGATGTGAAGTTCTGGGAACAAAAACTGTAGGATTTGTTGATCATAAAATGATGGGAAACTGATATAAGGAAAGACGATGACACTAAGATGTAGCCTCATTAACTTGGAAAAATACCAGCATTGTGAAACAAGGAAGGAAGCACGAGTGGAGAAACAATTCAAAAGGACAAAATACGTTTGTTTAAACTGGACTTACAACAGCCAGATAATATGTGCATGAGGGAGTCAGCACTTTCAAATACAATTATGATGCAGACGAACAAAGTCAGAACTGCAGGTAAGGATTTGGGAACAATTAACTTAGGGGTGATGCTTAAAGCCATAAAAAGAAATGAGATAGACCGCTGAGCGTTTAAAAATCTCGTATTGCTGTCTATTACCAGCAGAGTAAAATATAGAATCATTGAAAACATACTTATCCAACCTCAGCTGCTGCACATGCCAGAATATACTCTGTATTTCACACAAAACGACCAACGGGTCTCAGAATACTACACACTTTTGCACACCGTGCCTGCACCCTTGCACTCACTATTTCTGAAATGCCCCTCCTTACACGCTCACTCAGCCTGCGTGGAACTTCAAATGTGGCCTCTTTGGGGGAATCTAATACATTGCACTATACACTGTGAAGCCTTTATCACATTACAAGTTTCCTTGCCTTTCTGTCCCAACACACCAAAAATAGGGCAGGGACCCATATGTACTAATTTTGTATACAGCCAGTGGTGGGTCAAATACATATAGCATTAAAAACAAAGCTTAAAGCCACAGTAATTTCTTCAGGAGAAGCAGACGGAAAAAGGAGAGAGAGGGCAAGAAAAAGTTGAAATCATCTTACTTTAAGAGGCAGACCAAAGAGAAAATGAGGGCAAGAAATTAAAATGGCTACTTACGTAGCTGCTCCTCCAGTTACGATGGCATTCTGTCTTGATAAACTGACATAAATTGAAACTATTCTAAGTCAAAAATGCGCAGGATACACCCATCAAACATCATATCTTGGCACCCAGTATAGTACTCAGTAGACCATGAGTCGTTTCCCCTTGTGATTGCACAGCTGATTGAGACAGTATCACACCATTTATCAGTAACCTATGGAAAGATCTAAGTTCGAAACATGAAGGATGATTTCTACTGAATATGCATCATTTTTGTACCAGAATAAAGTAGAGAGAGCACTCTTTGAATTATGGTGAGTCAGGACCACTTGTATTTTAGAGGGGTGATTCCTCCTACTACTGAATAAAGAGTGCTTTCCGTTACCACCTTCACAATGGCTAAACATCTCTCACTTTAATTTGTAAAAATATAATAAAATTAATCTTTTGTGACCTTTGGCAGATTTTTTGAATAAAAATGAGAGAATTTTGTCAAATCTATATGAATTGGCACCCTCCCCTGAAACATATCCTGCTGTACTTGGCAAGGCTAACAATCCAATTCCACTCTTTCCTTAATGCTTCCCATACTAAAGAGCCATGATATTTAAGACCATCATTATTTCTTGCAACTCTTTGAGAGTCCTCAACTTGTCTCATTTTGTTCCTTAGTCTCCATTTAGGTGGATTCTCACAGCAACCCAACTGTGTTCAACAATACATCCTATGAGCCAAGCAAGATCCTCCTAGCTCCAGCATTCCTCACACTCAAGACCTTTGCCCAGCACAGCTCCTTCCTTGGTCTTCGGGAGTTTCCAGAGACGGAGAGCTGAAATATTCCTCTCTACACAAGCCACCATCTCTGCCAGAGTCATTATTTTCCATAACTGCCAGTATATGAAATTGCACTTTCTCTATGCACCGCAGCCGGCACTTGTCACATTTACATTGCTTATTCCCACTGACTTGTTTCAATATTTCACTTGCATAGGAATATAACATGGCTAGCACATTAAACTCATTCTTCCCGAAGGTCACTAAGTACCAAAAAGATGTTAACTCATGTAGTTTGGGTTTTTTGTTTAATAATTTATGTATCACAACGGAATTTCATTTTACCCCTTTCTTAGAAAAATTGAATGTAACTTTTTTCCTAACACAGAAAGAGGACTCTCTATTGTAAATAAATCATGCTATTTATCACTTGACAGTACATCTTGAAGACAGTCTCCCTGAGTTATTGTAAAAAAAAAAAAAAAAAGGTTGGCAATAGGCAATACAGGGTCATTTTTATATTTTATGGACTAGGTTTGTCCTAAAATCAACCATAATATAATAAAAATAATACGGTAAGTATAATCATGTCTGCTGGACCCTGAACAGGTGCTGGGTGAGGAAATAACTGGGCCTCAGAGATGTCAAGTGGCATGCCCAAAACTACAATTAATATAACGGAAAGAAGAATCAAGCCCAGGATCTGACCACGAGGACCAGGATCTTAACTACCACTTTATAATATACAAGATCTGAATTTCTATAGCATTTTATAATTAAAAACAAAACCTTAATATGTTATGATCCTCAAAACACCAGTGAAATGTCAAGGCAGGCACAACTAATTAATTAGTGATTAAGTCAGATTTGATGATTTCAAAGACCTTTTATAATGAAATTCCCCCCTGGACTCTGGATTAGTGAGTTTCCCATTGCTGGGACCAAATACCTAATACCTATTACTGAAGAGTTAAGCTCATGGTTTCAAAGGATTCAGTCTATGATTAGTTGGTGTCAAGGCAGGAACATAAGAGTGGAAAGGCATGGTGAAGCAAAGATGCCTAGTTTGCGGCTGCCAGGAAGCAAAACAAGGGAACAGTATCAGAGAGGAGAAGGCCGGGGACCAGATATAGATGCCAAGGTCATGCCTCCAGGACCCATCCAGATACACCCAGAAGTGTGCTTTATAATCTTCTTAATGGCTCCCAAGCCAATCAAATTGACTTTCTGCTTTAACTATCATAGACTCTTTGAATTCCATGAACATGTTTTTAAAGAAATCATCATAAAAACTAGGTAAAATAAACCAAAATATAATTATTAAGATGACCAAAAGTGACTTTTAGCAATGAACTTCTCATTGGGTAGAGAGTATATATATATATAATACATATTTGGGAAGGAGGTGCTGGGGCTCGAACTCATGGCCTTGGGCTTGCTAGGCAAGCATTCTACCACTTTAGCTAAATCCTCGACCTCATGAGTATATATATATTTTGACAGCAATCATTGGTAAGATTTAAAATCTGTTGTTGGCCCCAGCAAGGGGCCATGTCTTTCTCAGATCTTCATTCCAACACTGGCTCTCTCTCTTCCTTCAAGATCTAGTTTTGCAGATCCATAGAAACAAGAGGAAATCACTTCGCATGTAAAGGACACTTCCTCTATGTCAGGGAAGGGGATAAAAATTTTGATTTTTATTCTTAGGGGGTCAGATTTTAGAGGAAGACATTATTCAAGTACTACCATTCTGCCTCTTCTTGCATTTGTGCCTAAGTGTTCGGTAAGATTACCAGAGAATGGAAGAGTAGAGGCGAAGGAAGGATGGACAGAGGTTGGCGAACACATGCTAAGTGATGGATAGGAATAAGAAGTTCTTCTGTGCTACTGGACAGTACAGTGACTCTAGATAACATTATAAAGTACTATATATTCAAAACCTATATATTCAACATAAAGAAATAAAAAATATTAGTAGAGAGAGACATAGTGAGCCTGATTTAAACTTATACAATCATGTATGCATTGAATCCTCATCACATGCCACCCATTGAAATATCATTTTGTTTTTGTGTATCAATTAAAAATAAATTTAATATAAATTTTAAAGAACAGTTACTAGCTGAAAACTGGACAAGATATCTTTCCTAGGCCAAACACTCCTCTTCTTAGTATTTAAAGTAGCTGAATACAATTTTTATTTTTAAAAATCTTGAAATAAGATTCTGGACAATTAATGGTGAACATTAAATGAAAAAAATCAGGCTGACACAAAGACAACAGGCAATGCAGAATCCTCCTGGGAGACAGCAGTCTTTGGGAGGTTTGACTGAGATCAGTGGTTTAGACTAAGATTCCTCCAAGGTACCGTTGACAGGGTGAACTCAGCCATTGGCTTCAGCTGCAAGCTCATTTGCCAGGCACTGGGAAGACAATGCCAGACCTCAAGACCCTTCCAACAACTCCAGGTGCCCCCGGAAGCACTGGCTCCCTTTCAAAGCCCAACAAGAGATGAGAGAGCTCAGGGGCTGTGTGTCTGTGGCCACCGCCACTGCCACTCTGCAGGTGCCTCTGCTGAGAGAGCCACTAGCCGTGGTTACAAGACTGCTGAGCCAGACCTCTAATTTGGTAGTGAAGCAGCTGTCTGTGAGCAACTTGGCCTCCAGCATCGGCAGACTTCTGCCTTCACTGCCATTCTAAAGTCTCAGGACTACTCTGGGAACGCAGATGGCTTTGAAAAGAGAGAGTTCACCTCAGCCCTGGAGAAAAGAGCAGCAATGGATATTAAAATGTTTAATAATTGTTTTCTCCCTCTCTTTCCATCAAAGACATCTAACTGCTAATCAGAGCTCCAGATCAGCATAAGATACCATTACAGAATTATCAACTGGGTGGATATAATTCTGTTACAGAGCAGATATTTGACAGATTACTTTGCTCATGTCACCTTATCACAAGAAGCTATTCAATTTTCCTTAGACTTTTAAAATGTTTGAAATATCTCAGAGACAAAACTCTAAGGAGCTCAGGAATGCCAAATTGCCTGCATTAACTGACTCAGAACAAGGCCTTGCACATCTAAAATTGTGGTTTAAGACTTCTGAATATAAGAGAAATGTCTCTTGCGTGGAGAGTCAAAGGCAAGTCCGGATGGCAGCTGAGGGCCTAGTCTACTTTATAAGTTCCTCTCACCCCATCTCCTGTTAAGGCAAAGAAAATCCCCTGAAGTGAAATTTTGCTAAGACCTGAGGGCTTCCATTTTGTCGTGTCTAATCCTGATTTTCTCTTTGTCTAAATTCTCACTGTTGCTGCGTCGGACCCAACGTATTTATTCTCTCATCCTCACTCAGCACCACTTCCTTTGATTTATCAAAACATCATTTAGCCAAGAAATGTATGTACAGTATGTAGCAGACACTGCTAAAGGTGTGTGTGATTGAGAAAGAGGCTGATGTTTACAGCTCCTGATAAGAAATACCAAAAATCTAAGTATGGACAATTCTTTAATCACCTTGCTCCTGGAATTTTTCACTCTTAATATTGCTCTACTCTGCCCACTTGCGATTGTCTCTGACCCTCTTTTTTTCTCTCCTAAGTTCATTTTCACCTTCAAATAACCATTTATTTCTGGTACTGAACAGTCCAGTCATCAGTCTCCTTCAAATCATCCCCAGAAGAGCTCTTGTTTTCTAACACAAAAAGGTCTCACACGGTGTTTTGCTGGAAAAAAAAGTGTCCATCTACTTAGCAGAGAAAGCATACTCTCCCTTTGGGCAGAGCAGCAACCTTAGCAGTGTTTTCTAAATAGCACATTTTTTCACTGTGTTCTGGAACAGTTTTGTCAACTAAATAAAATGCATATGTTAACCCAAAGTTAGCTCAGAAACAACTAAGGTAATCTCTCAATTATATTATAAACCACAATCAAAGGAGAAGAAATTCGCTGTCTATTCACTTACTATCTTTAAATTGCTCTTTTTTAATGTTAAAAATGAGGCATTTGCCTTAATCAAACATAGATTTCCACAATTTTCATGTGAACTGTGAACCAGAAGTGAACTATAGAACACTAATTTATTTCATTATTAGATTTCCATTACTTCACTAAATCATATTATACAATAGCTACAAAAGGGTCAGCTGGGGGTTGAGGATTTAGCTTAAGTGTAGAGCACTCACCTAGCAAGTGCAAGGCCCTGAGTTCGATCCCCAGCCCCCCAAAATAAAAAAGCACCAGTTATATCAACCTTAATTCTACCAACTGATGAAATGACTAAGTATTACAAAATCCTGAGAGTTTGGGGTGCACAAGTGTTTGTGTGTGTACATGTGCATATGCATGTGTACTGAGTTCATCTGGTTGTATACCATAATTAATTTAGAATGTTAGCCAAAAAATTGTCACAGTTTTGTTATTTCAGTAAAATAACATAAAAACCTCTTGTGTTAAAGGTTTGCTTATCATATCTATTTGCTTTTACCCAATACAACATACTCCAGTAGCAATGATGCCATTAAAAGATAATTGGGCAATTAAATATGGCACACATATCTAACCTAAACAGAAAAGCATTCTGGAGCTATCTGTTTAGAACTTAAATTCGATGAGCAGAATCAGCATTGTCGCAGAACTGCATTATGTGCTCAAGCCATGAAAATTGTAATTTTCTTGGACAGCATGTATTTCGATCAATATTTATGAAGCACTCCAAATATGCCTTTTAACTGAGCTAAATTTTGTATTCATAGCAGCCTCCTACAAAGGCCTTGGACAGTGATGACAATACTACATGCCTCCGCATTTAAAGGCACCAACTTAAATGTGACTGTAGTTTATAACATGCGGACTGACGAGGTATACCGTATAGGCCAGCATAATCCATAGGATTATTATCAATACAGTATTTGTATTTGGTTATTTGTGGAAGTTCAGAGTCTGTATGAGAGAGAAGCGAGTTGAGAGCATATTCCCTTCAAAATCACTGAGAAAATAACAGCTCTCTTATATCACAAGTTATCTTTACTATGTACATGAACTTATCGAATGCATTGTACTTCCGGGGTCCAGTGATTTAAACAGCAATAACCACAATACCAACTGCCGGAAACTTTAGCGAGAACGTAAGTCTAATGCAATCTGTTAGTGAATTGAGATACAATGTCTTAAAAATATTTTTATAAGATCCCTTGCCAAAAATGGGTATAGCTAACTACTATACAAGATTGCACTGTCCTAAAGGAAATACAGTACCATGGACCTTATACGTGTGAAACAGCCAGAATGCATCCATTCCTTACCACTTCACTGGTGGGCTAATCATCATGGCCTGCACCACCAACGTCTCTTACCTGTAGACAGCCTTTTCCTAGGTCTCTTTCTTCTGAGTTCCACAAGGTCCATTCTTAACCCCACAGCCAGCATCATGCTGTCAGATACGACCCAGATCATCTCACTCCTTTGATCAAAACCTGTGGGTGATTCCTTCTCTCTGCTAATAAGAGCCAGACGAGACCCCACAAAACCCAGCGACCTCTGTGCAACTGTCTGTCCTTGATGACTTAGCCTGCATACATAGCATCCTTCCTGAAGAGACCAACACCTGGCACACATACTGCACACTGAGCACTTGGTGTCATGGACATTTTCCTCTGCTTGGCATGCTCTCCCCCAGGTATCTACCTGGCTGATTCCTTTGCCTCTTTAAATATACTTGATCCACTTACTTTCTCAGTGAGACCCTCCGTATTATTTAACACAGCGACCTGCCCATCCCCAAACCTTTTCCCCAACTATACTTCTGATATTATCTTATCTCATTACAGTTTCTCTGTAGTATTTTATCACCTTTATAAAACTACATATAATGTTAATTTTTTATTCTATCCTTTTACTATGAGTTCCACAAGGACAAGGGACTTGTCGTTTCAGTTCACCGACGTATCCCATCTCTAATGTTGAGTAGGCACTCCATGTGTCATATTCACCATACATGTTTGTTGAATGACAAATACATGAAAATGATGCACGCCTGGCGGTGGAGCTCCGTGGTAAAGCATGTGTAAGGCCCTGGTTTCAATCCCACTGTCCAGCTAAAATGTGATATGAATATAACACAAGGAAGCTACCAGTTACTTTTGATAAGCAATTCCTGATAGCCTTAGAAATTTATAATTCATTAGAATTCATTAGAATTCATTAGAAATTTAGAATTCCCTGCAGATTATTATTGCAGATTATTGCCCAAGTTCTAGAATTCACTGGATACTATCATTTTAAATGATAGTATCTCTGTCATTTTATTTTTATCTTTTCATTCTCTGCTTGTGTCTTTTCAGTTTCTTTTCTGTTGTTCTCCTACTTTTCCTACACCTTAAATATCAATTATAGCCTAAGTTTCCACTCATGGCCCTACTTCTGTATAATTTTATAAAAATTCTTAGAATCTCTTGCATTCTTATGGTTACTAACACAAATCTCTATCTCCACACTCTTGTAATTTTTCTATATATAGCCTAACTGTTCATTATACAGTTCCAGTTCAGTGTGTTTATAAGCATGCTGAAAACGAGATTTCAAACACGGCTCATACCGTTTCATCAACACTATAACCGAAAGCTTCATCACCAGCCTAGTTGTCTGCAACAGGAACCTGGTATTTTTCTTAGCTATTCCTTTTCTCGCCTACTCACATCTCCTGTGAACATCTTCTCAATTCCTAAACAGGCTCAGTTCTACCACACAATTATGTCTCAAACCACTCTCTTATTCCATTTCCCAGGCAACATTCTTAGTTTTTCTATTTCATTGTTTGGTTTTTGGTTTTTTTTAACTAGGATTATTGCGGTGACTTCCTATTTGCAGTTAGCATCTGTTCTCTTTCCCACAGAAATCCCTTCTCTCCAATTTATTTATCTCACAAAATCCATTAAGCTTTCAAGCCTCAGTAAAGCTTTCCTTGCCTCCCCTCGTGTTCTTTCGTGCTCCAAATGCAAACCATCCAATTGCATGTTTAGCGTTTTGGGAACACGGGCATGTGATGGCTGTGGGTACCAGTCGGGCGGCCGTGACAGTGACCGAGGCAGAGAAAGAGACAAGAGTGATGCGTGTGTGAAGCCACAGAATGCCGAGAATGTGCACAAGGGAGGTAACACACAGCCAGTGGGAGGGTCTTGCTAAGTGACTTCTGGGAAAACATCTCGAGCTTTGGCTAAAACTCTATTCCCCTGAGACATCCCTACCTATATTTATTCTTTCTTATTTTTACAAAAATATATTCTCTGTTTCCCACGGAATACAGCCAAGGTGTCTTCCTACTTTCCAAGGCGTAGCCCATAGCTTTTAAGTTTCATGAATAAGTGACCCAAAAGCCCGAACTCTGAAAGCCCCAGAATATAGATGAACCAGGCAGCATCAAGTGTTTCATCGTGTGTGAACACGTCTCTCTTGGGATTACAGAACCTTTTCGATGCAGTTCCCTGAGAATTATCTCCCATCACTTTTCAGCTAAAATTTGTCACAAATACCTGCTAGGCTCACACAAGATGGACACTGATTGAAAGATTATTCACACTCCTACCTATGGACAAGGTTGCATAACATATTTGTCTGATGAACCCTTCATCCTCTTTGTAAAGACTTTTTGTGAATAAAAGTCTGTTCTCCCATTTTCTATTTTACTGTAGTGCTTAATGGGTAAAGCCAGAGTCTAAGACAGGAAAATGTTTTATTACTACTCTAGGGAGCTTAGCAGAACTTTTTCCACTTGGTCATTCTTGGTACACATGTATGTTCTGATTCATGTTTGGCTAGAAGAATATTGCATTATTATTAAAATCATGCAGGCTTTAGTTTTTTGCATGTAGAAGCCTAAAATTTAGCCTATAAAGATTACAAACTCAGAAGGTTCAGTAACTTAAAAGCTTTTATTGTTTTGCCCCAGCATTAATTATAAGTTTTATCTAACTAGTTTGCCTGTTAATAGTTTATAATGATTTCACGGTATCAATGTTTCATTAAAGAGAAAATAAATCTTGAAAAATAGATTTTCCCTATTCTTGTTCTTTAATTGCAAAGAAAAAAAGACTACCACATTTACAGTGGAAAGCATCAAGTATTAGCAAGAATTATTTTTAATCTTCCCTGCATATCTTGTATTTTCCAAAAATGTTTACATTGACTGTATATTACTCTTATTCCTAAAAAGTTATAGTAAAAACTGTAATACATGATTATAGGTACAGAAAGTTTTTGTGTCTTCTAAGAAGTTGTAAGATTCAAACTTGTGTTCCATAGATTACTGCTACTCCATTCTGGTTCTTTCAAAACTCCTAAAGTTATAAGCAGCAATAATTTAGAAAATAATTGTCCAGAGTACTTCTAGCAACAAAAATTAGTCCCTTTTAGAAACCTGTTCAACATTTTCCAGTAGACGGTTGCTCATTATAGCACCCTTGCCTCCTCCCAGCTCACTACCAAAATCATCATAAAAAATAGGATTTCAAGATGACTTTTTATCATCAGCTTCATAAAAGAACAATTGATATACAAAAGCTACAATTTGATGAGTTTGGACATATGCATATATCTATAAAATATGCCACTGAAGCATAACTTGATAAGGTTGAAAACCTCTGCATACACAGGTGAAACCAAAACCGCAATCAAGGTAACAAATATACCTATCACTTCCGAAAGTTTCTTTGTGTCCCCTTGTAGTTTGTTTGGATTTTTGTCTTATACTAGTTTTTTACAGTGAGAATGCTTAACCTGAGATCCACCCTCTTAATTTTAAAATTCACAACGCAGTACTGTTAACCATAGGCTCTATGTTGCACACCAGATCTCCAGAATTACTTCTCTTGCATAACTGAAACTTCATACCCATTAGACAACTGCCCATTTCCTAACCCTACACAGGGCCTCACAGCCACCATTCTACTTTCTGCTTCAATGAGTTTGATTATTTTACATGCTTCATATGTGTGGAATCATGTAGTATTGTTCTCCTATGACTGGCTTATTTCACACAACATAACGTCCTCCAGGTTAATCCATGTTATGGGATATTACAGAATTTACTTCCTTTTTTAATGCTAGTACTGTACATACATCATACTGGATGTGTAACACAGAACTTCTTTTTGGAAAAATGAGACCCAGGGAGAACACTATATGTATATACCATATGTATATACCACATTTGCTTTATCCATTCATTGACTGGATTTTAAAGTAATTTTTAATTTTCTAAAGTAATGTTTTAATTATCCTTAATCTCATCTTGTTACTTGAGTATAAACTATTGCATCCATTTTAAAAGAAACATTAGCCCGAATTTAGACTACTATTATGCTAACAGAGACTGCATGAGTAATTTGTGTTTAGATTGCTAAAAATAAGTATGCCTACAATGGCAAAAAGAATGATCAAGAATAAAAACTGCCTCTGACCTTGTGGAACATTATAAATTTTTCTTTCTAATTGAGCTAGTATTGGCACACATTTTTCCCCTTTCAAATAATCTACTCTTCTTTTACCGCAGAATCTCACTAAAGATATTGGAAAATACTTGCAAAAATACTCATTTATAACCACTCATGGACTTCAAAAGAATTCTCTTTAAGAGTAAAAAGAACCCATAAACTGAAAAAGTTAAAAAAAATTTAGAGTGTCCTGGATTCGTCATGAATCTTACAGAAAGAGACAAAGCAAGGGCAGGATATGGGATATGTATAGAAAAAGCTCTAAAGGAGATCAAAGTGGGCATCTGCAGAATCCCTCACCGCAGGCACGCTGTGCTGGGCTTGCAGGGGATTTTTTAACCTGAAGGGCACTGAGCAGGTTCTTGTGCTAGGAGACCTTCAAGAACTGGCAGGTGGCATTTCTCATGCACAAAAACACTGTAACACAAGAGTGCACTTCTGCGGTGAGAAGGATTGGCTTTCAGACTCAATGTTACCTCAGCTTCCCTTGCCGTGAATAATCAGTAATGATCCCACAGAACTCTTGCTACGGTGGGATTGGTAGGATTGCAGGTGTGCCTCTGTGTACCGGTCAGAGTGTCACATAATCAAAGAGGTGTAAAGGATCTTCAGGACTCGCTAATACAGTGCTTCTTTTTGGAAAAATGAGACCAGAGAGAATAAGTACTTTGTTCCTGAAGTGTTCTGAACAAAGAATAGTTATCAATGTATTAAGACAGTTTGCCTCTTAAAAGAATTCCATCTGCAATTCTTTTATCTTGAAAAAATATTAACATACCCCACCCAGACGCACATCTAATTTTCTCAAGTGCACATCTAATTTTCTCAAAGCCAACTCAATTCCAATATAACTCTAACTCTAAAATTAATGCTGATATTTGAAAACTAAGACTATTTGCTGCTTTTCTAAACACTTTTCATGGAAGTAAAGACCTATATTCCTGACTCAAATTTGAGAAAAAAAAAAAGTTCTATTTTTTAACGAGAGAAAATCCCCCTCACAAAAATAACAATCTTCCTTATTCAGGATTCAAATTTTTGTTTAGAGACAATAAAAAGCATTTCTACAAACAGTACTCAATTCCATTTATATAAAAAGAATGTCACAGATAAAGCAGATTCAAAATTAGCAACTAAGAATGTGTTATAGAAACAGAAAATGGATACCTGTCTCGAATTTGGTTTACCAATAATCAAAGCTAAATGAGAGCAGTTAGTACCTCCATATCATTCTTTCTAGAGCGAAACCAGGAATGCAGAATAACTGGGTAGAAAAGTCTTTGGGATACTGTGACTAACACTGCCGTGAACATCAGCATACGGGGTTTTATGCTGATATGTTTTCATTCTTCTTGATTATGCATTGACAGTGGAACTTCAGGGTCCACTTCGTGGTAACTCAGTGATTCACATTTGGGTAGGCAGCAATGAGTGAAACTGCTAGATCCAATCATGGTAACTCTTTTTATCATTTGGAAGAACTGCCAAAGTGGTTGCACTATTAGCGATACCAGCAGCAATGGATGAGGATAACAATCTCGCCACAACTTCACCAACACTTATTGTCTGTTATTTGTTTAATTTTAGCTATCAGCAGATGTTATCTCTCTGTATTCTAATTTGTGTTATGTGTTTTGTTTATTGTGCTTTTGATGTTATATTCAGGGAACTATTGCTTAACCTAAGTCACGAAGTTTTGCTCCTGTTTTTTGTACAAGTTTTATAAGTTTAACTGGGATTTAGCTGAGTGGTTAGTGCTTGCCTTGCAAGAACAAGGCCTGAGTTCGATCCCCAGCACCAAAAAAAAAAAAAAAAAGAAATTTATGACTTCCATTTAATTTAATTTTCTATATCGTGCATCCATTTAGCCCAGTCCCATTCACTTAAAAGACTATCACTGCCATGCTGAACTGACCCGGCATACGTACCATAAATCAATTACTAAAGGTAAAAGCTTACTTCTGTAATCTACAGTCCATTTTACTTGTCTACCCTTATGACAATAAGACACAGTTATGAGTATTGCAGTTTTGTAGAACGTTTTCAAATCAGAATTGGGAATTCTCAAACTTTAGCCTTCTTTTTCAAGGTTGTTTTGGTGATTTTTAGTTCCTTTCATTTCCATATGAATTTCAGAACTTATTTTCAAAAAAGATTTTTGGTAGGAATTGTATTAAATCTATAGATTATTTTGAGTGTTGCTGTCTTATCAATAATCTTTTTCTGATCTATGAACATGGGATGTTTTCCATATATTTAAGTCTTTCTTTGTTTTAAAATATTTTGCTGTTGTAATTTATAAGCATTGCATTTCCCTTTTTAGCATTTCAGCCTTTTAATACTACTATAAACGTAATTGGATTTTTTATTTCTTCATTTCTAAAAGACAATTTTATTTTTCTATATGGATCTTGTACCCTGCAACCTTGCTAAATTTATCAGTTCTACTATTTTTGTTTTACTTCTCTAAATACAAGATTATGTCCTCTGTGAATAGAGATTGTTACCTCTTCCTTAGCAATCTCAATGCCTTTTGTATTTTGTTTCCTTTAATTGATCTAGCTAGAATTTCCTGTAAAATGTTGAATAGACTGTGAAGAAAAGCCATCCTCGCCTTGTTGCCTATATTAGTTACCTTTCTAGAGTCAGTGGTTTGCAAGACAGCAGATTTAACACAGGACATTCACAAGTTACAACATTCACCCACAAGCCAAATGCAGGAAGAGTGCCGAATGTCTGTCTCTGCACTGGAGACCCGAAAGATCCAGTCAAGGGCTGGGAGCCCACAGCACTGTCCCGTGTACATCT
>PVJO010029453.1:0-16920 GCA_004026905.1 Hystrix cristata | reverse complement strand
TAAATTGAGAAGTATACTTAATGCCCAACAGAATAGTACTCCCTCCCTTATACTGTCTTTCTAATGACTCTTACGTATTTCTTAGTCCACTGTTAAAATTTTCTAAATCCACTGTTAAAATTCAGATAGTCCTGTTTTCAACAAGGTCTTTTATTTTTCTTTTTTATATCTTGTATTTATGTATTCATTATTCTAAGAATTTTTTATTTCTCTGTTTTCCCAGGTACTTACCACCAGAGTGTTTTGTGGTTGGGAAAGAACCACCAAAGATCTCAAATAAAGTTGATGTCTGGTCAGTGGGTGTGATCTTCTACCAGTGTCTTTACGGAAGGAAGGTGAGGAAGAGGGCCTTGCAGCAGCTTGACTGCCTTCTGGCAGCACTTGTACATGGTGCCTCCTGTGGATTAATCCTTGGAGTTCATTGTCAAGTTCCACTAAATAGAACCCTGAAAGCCTCTGAGGCCCTGAAGGCCTATGCTTAGGCCCACAGGTGTCACTCAGAGTACAAGAGGTTTAAGTAAGATATAGGCTTAATAATAAAAGCTTTATTTCTAAGCACAAATTCTCAACCATAGGGTGCCTAATGAATTCTGCTGGGCTATTGAAAACATGCATTTTTGCTCTTCTCAGTTAGAGCCCAGGACATTTTGATTCCAATAATATGTGTAGGCGCTTGCATGAAATAGTTTATTAAAGTGAACAACCTTCCCAAGAGCCATTCTTAAGGGGTCTAAGAACTGAAATTCAAATGTCCCCAGATTTTATTTCTAATCACCCTATTAGTTAAAGCTGTTAAGAAAAGCATGCTTGTCAGGCATGATGATGCATGCCTGTAATCCCAGCACTAAGGAGGCGGAGACAGGAGGATCACTGTGAGTTCAAGGCTAGCCTGAACTATGTAGCCAGAGCCTATCTCAAAATAAACCAAAAAAAGAAAAAAAGCATGCTTTATTTATATTTTGATACTGGGGAGATGGTGTCACAAAGTATTCCTTGTCTGTTACACCTGATTCAGATGGTAAGTCATTGAACAATTACCAAGCATGTAGTAAACTTTACCTAATGAATTTTCATGTTTGTTTTTTCCTTGTGAGCATCTTACAAACATATATATATATACACACACACACATATATACATTATGCTATATCTATATAGCTATCCTAGTATGTTTATCTACCCATATATGGATCCAGTTGTATATTTGTATTCCTATTTTGGCTTCAACGTGTTTGTATGTTTCACTGTTCCCTGTTAGGCCATGAGTAAAAGCCAGGTGGGAGTTCTGCAACTCCTGTGGACCCTTAATAACTTGATTACATCCCCTCCCCCAGGCCAAGCTCTTAGTTCAGAATGTAGCTTTCTCATTTTCTCCTTGGTCTGCCTTTCTGTGTTCCACCTCTCTAAACCAGCAAACTATTCCTAACTATCAGGGCTTCATTATTGTCTGTATTCTCTGATAGTGTGGAATTGCTGCCAATAGTGGTAATAGATGTTACCTAGAAAGAATTACTTGAGCTCTTTCACTAGAGGTGGTGAGCCTGAACTCACTCACAAGAGTGTATTAGGAAAGGGTACCTTGGGGCACAGATGAAGCTCTTTTTTATTTCCACTTTTTCTGTAGCCCTTCTGTTCTTTTTACTTCCTTTTCCATCTCTTTTTGTCTGCGTCATCGGTTGGCCAGTGTAGTGCTTAGGCCCATGGGTGTCACTCAGAGTACAAGAGGTTATTGGTACTTGTTCAGAAGCTTTTCTTTGCTGGGAATCAAGCTTGACGCAGGAGATGCTGCTTCTGATTCCTGCTCTGCCCTGACGTAGTCCTTAAGCTGTGAGTGCTCTTCCCCTCCTCCCCCAATCTGTGAAAGGAGAAAATTGGAGGAGAGGGTTCTAGAATTTCTTCTAGCCATGGTCAGGAGGTGTCTCCTCTCCCTTCCCTGTGGTACCAATCGTATTTTCTTTCATTTTAATCAGATCGTATTGTTCTTTATTTGTTTGTTTGTTTGTTTTGTGTTTGTATTACAGCCTTTTGGCCACAACCAGTCCCAGCAGGACATCCTACAAGAGAATACTATTCTTAAAGCTACTGAAGTGCAGTTCCCGCCAAAGCCAGTAGTAACACCTGAAGCAAAGGTAAGTTTAACTCATTGATCAACAGAAACGACTGCTTTGCCTTCGGTGTTATTTCTTGGGGTAATCATTGATTTCTCAATATGAAATTTAGCACTTATTAAAAGCAGGATAGGGATGAATTGATATTCCTAAAAATAACAGACAGAAGAATACTGCTTATACTCTGCCCACCTCTCTCCAAGTCCAGTAAAAGGAATGTTGACAGATAGGTTTTTTATTCCACAGAGCTCCCTAGAGTCAGGGCAAGGAAGAGAAAGCGGACTATTCAGTAGAAACACAGAGATATACCAGCCACCTTGGGCAGTAGAATCTTCAGCTTTGTCCTTATTCAAGAAGTATGATCAGTTTGGGGGCACATGAAAGAAATGATAGGAGTACTAAGGCTCCAGGTCCAGTAGTACATGTGTGTAATCTTACCTATTCAGGAGCTTCCAGCAGGAAGATCTTTAGTTTGAGGGTAGCCTAGGCAACATAGCAAGATCTCATCTAAACAAATGGATGGGTGGAACTAAGGTGTTACAGGTTAAATAGTGGTGAGTGGTAAGCAGTAAATTCTCTACAGCTGTTGGTCAGATGAGGTCATTCCTAAAAATACACTGGGGCCAATGTGGTAGCACACTCCTGTGGTCTCAGTTACTTGGGAGGCTGAGACAGAAGGATCACAAGTTTAAGGTCAGCTTGGGGAATTTAGTGAGACCCTGTCTCAAAATTTAAAAAAAAAAAAAATGCCAAGTGTGGTAGCACATGCCTATAATCCCAGTACTCGGGAGGCTGAGGCAGGAGGGTTGCTGTGAGTTCAAGGCCAGCCTGAAGTACATAGTGAGACCCTGTCTCAAAAAAAAGGAAGAGGGACTGGGGATTTAGCTGAAGTCGTAGAGCACTTGCCTAGCAACTGCAAGGCCATGAGTTTGATTCCCAGCACCCAAAAGAAAAAAGAAAAAAAAAAAAAAAAGGAAGGGCTGGGGATGTAGCTCAGTGCAAAGACCCCCTGGGATCAGTCACTAATACCTGACTGGGTATGGTGACACACATCCTAACACTCTGGAAGGCTGATGCAGGAGGATCACGAATTAGAGCCCAGCCTGCCCAATTTAGCAACTTAATGTGACCCCATCTCAAAATAAAAAAATAAAAAGGGATAGGGATGTAGCTCACTGCAAAGGCCCTGGATTCAATCCCCAACACCATGCCGCCATCCGCCCCTCCCCCCAAAGAAGACATGAAAAACCAGGGCAACATAGAATGGGAGACAAAGAAACTATAATTGTTTTGTCTTTGCTCTGTTATCTCTCTCTGTGTATTAACCAGTCCTACTTAGATTGGTAGTAGTCAGCGTCATTGGATGCCATGGTCATTCAGCAGTTTTAAAGTTCAAGCAAGTTGCAAGTTTTAACTCCCTTTACCTGTGTTTGCTTTCAGCTGTTCCCTCCCAGTGCACCTGTGTGAAGTAGACTGGGAAAGAACTGCTTTTCCAAGTGGCCTGCTTGATGTGTTACATGGAAACAAAGAACATCTTTTTGGCAGGGGGCGGTTTAGACAGGGTCTCACTATGTAGTTCAGGCTGTTCTTGAGCTCACTTTGTAGCCCAGGCTGGCCTCAAACTCAAGGCAATCCTCTTGCCTCAACTTCCCAAGTGCTGCAATTATAGGTATGCGCCACTTATGCCTGGCTCAACATCTTTCGCAGCAGTTTATAATTTCTTACTTCCTGCCCCCATCATTCAGCAGGTTAAGTACTCTATAACCAGGAAATTAAAACTGCAAGGGAGAAAGTCTGTATTATATTCCTAAGGTAAATGTTTTCCTGGGAGAGGGCTGGAGAAAGCCTCAATGTTGAAGCCTGACAGACCTAATTTTGATGTCTGTGCTGCCTTCAGTAGCAGTGTGACTTTGGATCATTTTGCCTAAACCTTCTGAGGTACTTTTCCTCGTCCATAAAACAAGCCAAAACACCTACCATATAGGCTGGTTGTGAGGCTCTGGTGACTTGGATCACCTGCCTCTTCAGTGCTTCTGAAGTTGCTTTTAGTGTCAGTGCCCCAGCAGCCACCCAGAGTGACACCCAGGGTTTGCTGCCTAATAGATGTTTAATTCTCCTTGTCTGTCAGGTCTCTGCAGGCTATTTCTTGTATACCACTTTTGTCAGATGTTGGTATTTATTCATTAAACAGATGATTAAATGTTTTAAAAACTTAAGAGATTGTTAAATAGACCTGCTATAAATAATACCGAAAAACCTACAGATGTTTCCACTAATTGTCTCTACTATCCCTCATCTTCCTTCTTCTAAATGTGTATTTCTCCAACCCGTACTCTCTTCTCTTCCTCTCCTCCCACAGCTAATATTGAGTGTCTATTAGTCACTAGGCACTGTTCTAGGTAGTGGAGATGGAACTGTGAATATGTAGCAGTAAACTACACAGACGAGGTCCCTGCCCTTAAAAAGCTTTACATTCCACTAGGTGAGACAATAAAACAAAATCGGATACATTTCAGATGATTATACATGTTATAAAGAAAATAAATCAGAGTAAAGGAGAGTTCGGAAGAGGGGAACCTCTTTTTGATGGCACGGTTGGGGAAGGCCTTTGAGCTGTGTTTTGAATGATAGGAAGGTTGGAGCCATGTGTAGATTTGGGGGAAAAGCATTCTCTGCAGAGATTGGTGAGCTCAGCTCAAGTTGGACATGAGCAAACCAGAGTGATTTAAGAGGCCCAATGCCATTTTTAAATGCAGTGAAAAGTGGGCAAGGGGTGTAATCAGTGGTACTGTGTGATATGATTGCTGTGTAAAGAGAAAATTCAAGCTAACAGAAGTTTTGTTGACTCAAGAGAACCCATTAAACTCTAGTCCCATACTGGAACCTTTAGAAAGTTTCATTTTTAGAGGCCAGGGGTCCTTACACTCATTTCTATAAATTTGTTACATCGTCTAAATACTTTAATCAAGGAAGTGCCTATAAATGTCTTCAATTTTGAAAAATAAGACTTGGTATTATACTTTTATGCTTTGCTAATTAAATAATGGAAAAAATTTAAAAATCAATAGTTTGTGTTTAAATTTTGTTGTAAATAAATACTTTTCAGAGCAGTTTTACATTCACAGCAAAATTGAGTGGAAAGTACACAACCTCTGTGTACCACTAGGCCCTCTCCACAACGCCCCTGACATACCACCCTGGAGCGATAGCTTTGTTATCACTGATGAGCCTGCATTGGCCTATCATTATTACCTGCTGTAGGATGCAGGCTTTGGGTAATTATGTTTTAGTTTTTTTAAAAAAAATGATTAAATAGGGGCTGGGGATTTAGCTCAGTGATTAGAGTGCTTGCCTTGCAAGCACAAGGGCCTGAGTTCGATCCCCGGCACCACAAAAAAAAAAAAAAAAAATGATTAAATAGTTATAACATAAAACTTTGAGTATAAATAGAGCTCTCTGATTAAAAAATAACAAAGCCAGCAAAAAGACAATCTGTAAGAGGACCTTTATGACAAATGTATTTTTTTTTAATTTTTTTTTTTTTTTTTTTTGTGGTGCCGGGAATCGAACTCAGGTCCTTGTGCTTGCAAGCCAAGCACTCTAATCACTGAGCTAAATCCCCAGCCCCTGACAAATGTAGAAATAAGACTACATAGCCTTTTGTACCTAATGGAAAGAAAACTTCCATGTTGGTAATAAATTTCAATTCCTTATCAGACTCCCTCACAGTATGTTTTAATGTCTGCGGTACTCTTGGGGATACAGTCCTGTCTGTTCCCTTAGTAAGTGCCTGATCATTTGTTTGATGACCTATCAGAGGAAAATGAGGTTCATAGGAAAAGTCTCTCACAGCCTGTGACACATTGTAGTGTCAGTCATTGTCAGTCCCTTATACTGCGTATGGTGGTAACATAAGCTTAGAATTTCCACTTCTTTAGGAAGTTGTCATGAGCCCATGGTTTGTCAATGCATGGCCATGAAGTTAGACTGTTCCCATCCAAACCAGCTAAGCCAATGAGATTTTTGTTGATCTTAGTGCTTTGGGGGCAGGAGTATTTGGAGGCCATATTCCCCCTCTTCAGGAAAAGCTCAGCTTCCTTTACAGAGAGATGGAGGAGTCAGTAGCAGGGGAGGTGCTGCTGCCAGTGCTGATCCCTTGACTTTTCCTTGGGTCTGCCTGGTGGTTTCCAGAAAGGCCTTAAGCACCTTCTCTTTAGGAGCTGTTTGCGCTGGGCCCTGGCCGCAGATCCAGAGCCTCGGGTTCTCGCTGAGGTGCTGGGATTATCTGCCTCATTCTTCTACAAGAAACTTTGCTTTGCAGGCTTTTATCCGGCGATGCTTGGCCTACCGAAAGGAGGACCGCATCGATGTCCAGCAGTTGGCCTGTGACCCCTACCTGCTGCCTCACATCCGAAAGTCAGTCTCCACAAGTAGCCCTGCTGGAGCTGCTATTGCGTCAACCTCTGGGGCATCCAATAACAGTTCTTCAAATTGAGACCTATTCCAAGGCCACAGACTGTTCAACACACAAAGTGGACAAGTGGCATTCAGCAGTGGGTTTGGAACATAGCGAATCCGAATGGATTTCATGAAACCTGTACCAGGTGCTTTTATTTTCTTGCTTTTTTCCCATCCATAGAGCATGACAGCATCGATTCTCATTGAGGAGAAACCTTGGGCAGCTCTGGCCAGGCCTCGTAGGAACAGGCCCCATCCAAGGTTCCAGCGTCAACGGCCACTGTGTGTGGCTGCTCTGAGTGAGGAAAAAAATTAAAAAGAAAAACTGGTTCCATGTACTGTGAACTTGAAAACATACAGACTCAGGGGGGTCCCTGATGCAATGCTTCAGATGAAGAATGTGGACTTGAAAATACAGACTGGGCTAGTCCAGTGTCTATATTTAAACTTGTTCTTTTCTTTTAATAAAGTTTAGGTAACATCTCCTGAAAAGCTTGTAGCACAAAGGCTCAGCTGGGGATGGTGTTTGACTTTGGAGGAAAAAAGTTGCTATTGCCCGTTAAAGGCACTAGAGTTAGTGTTTTATCCCTAAATAATTTCAATTTTTAAAAACATGCAGCTTCCCTCTCCCCTTTTTTATTTTTGAAAGAATACATTTGGTCATAAAGTGAAACCCGTATTAGCAAGTACGTGGCAATGTTCATTCCAGTCAGATGCAGCTTTCTCCTCCGTCTGGTCTCCTGCTTGCAATCACTTCCCTCATCTCAGTTGGGAAAAAAGGAGTGGAGTACTGGGATGTGTGGATTTTTTGCCACTGGACAAAGAATGAGGTTAGAAGACTGCAGCTTGGAGTCTCTCTAGGTTTTCAACTATTTCTTCACAATTTGAACACTTGACGGTTGTCCCTTTTAATTTATTTGAAGTGCTATTTTTTTAAATAAAGGTTCATCTGTCCATGCAGTCCTCCTGGATTCTCTGAATGTAATAATTACCGATACTGTTCCAAAGGTAGGCAGAAAACAGGCTGGGAGGCCCAGTGCTCTGGGGATCAATAGTTCCTACCCACGGTCTTTGTGTGCTTGCTAAATGGTGTACATTTCTTGTTAACCATGCTATTAAAACTTGATTAGTACATAAGCTTTCCTCTGTTAGATGTTTTGGCAGGAAACAGCCTTCTCCCAGTCCTCCAAATTTGGTGGGTGTGTGCTGGTAAAAATCATCTCAAAGAAAATAAGTATTTCAGCTACGAACATTCCTTTGGAACTAATTTTTATAAAAATTTGGTTGCTTCTGAGATGTGTGATCAACTGAAGATGGAGCTGAAATGGGAGACTCATGGCCCCACCGTGCCCTTGAAACAGCAGAGCACTCGGCAGGAGAGGGAAGGAGGCCAGAGCCTGAACATGTGGTAGCCAGCTTGGAATGTTACTGACATATGTGGCAAGAGGGATCAGCCAAAAATATTTAAAGATGTAGTGTTCAGGCCTGTGAGTTCTCTGGGCAGGGGGGTAGTCAGGAAGGGCAGAGAGCTCTCAAATAACTATCGATTCCAGTGTTTCTTTTACATGTGAAAAATGTCGCTGATGACACATTTCTAGGACCTTTGTTACATGGGCCTGCCTGTCGCTCCTCAATCTAAAGGCATCCTAGTCAGGCAGTCTAAAAGGAAAATGGAGCATTCCAACTAGGAGAAGTTCATGGGGAGTTATTGTCATGTAAAGCTCTGAACAAGTCAGCCCCAGAGGTCTTGGAGCCCTCAGCCTTTTTAAAACTATTTTTAAAACTACGTTTTGTTGTTTTTTTTTTTCAGTGCCAGGGCTTGAACCCAGGCCTTCTGCATGCTAGGCAAGTGCTCCATCCCCAGCACTATTTTTTCACTTGTTTTTGTTTTTTTGTTTTTTGAGCCAGGATCTCCCTGTGTAGTTCAGGCTGGCCTCAAATTCAGTATGATCCTCCTGTCTCAGCCTCTCAAGTGCTGAGATTACAGGTGTGAGCCACCACACGAGTGTGCTTTTTATTCCTTCTCCAGTGATTTTACTGTTCAGTGATAGTTGATTTCCACACTCTCCCCACTGCTGAGGATGAAACCCAGAGCCTTTGCACTGAGCTATATCCCCAGCCCTTGTTTTATTTTTATTTTGAGACAGGGTCTCACTAAATCACTGAGTTGCTCAAGCTGGGGTGATCCTCCTTCCTTAGCCTCTCAGAGCACTTAGAGGCATTTGCCACTATGTCCAGCTTTAAATTTTGCTTTTTAATTTGTAACTTTTTTTAGGTATATGTGCTGTCAAAGCGAGCACAAATTTTTAACTTTTTAAGGTTAAAAAATGGTGCATTTCTAGGCCTTCCTTCTAATTTAACTGCCTCCATTTTTCCCATGGTCTTATCTGTGAAACTAAGGACTTAATCCTTTTATGTCTAGTGTTCCATTTTTGGAACAGCATTTAACAATGGAACATAATAAAATTTTTTCTCTTTAGGGGTTGGGGATTTAGCTCAAATAGTAGAGCACTTGCCTAACAAGCGAAAGACCCCGAGTTTGATCCCCAGCACCACCTGCCCCCAATTTTTTTTCTCTTCAAAGTCTCATTCCTTGAATTTTTTCTAGGTAACATGTATGAATTTGATGCAAAAATTCAAAAAATTGCAACCTTCAGCATAAATGGGTTAATTTGTCGATCTGTCTTTTCTCCCCTCATCCTGAAGAAAAGCACCTTCTCCCCTTGCTTTGATTGGGTCTGGATGGCTGAGCCTGGCAAGACATCTTTCCACTGCGTGGACCAGCCCCCGAGAACATGCAGAGCACTGACCTTTTCTAGTCTTCAAAGGAGCCAGTGAAGTCACACAGTGGGGTTCTCCAGTGACACTTTGTTAACATGGGTTCCACTTTCTCCAATGATAGTCCCTTATTGCCACAATGTTGATTTACTTTACACAATGACCAAAAAAATGTGTATTAATTTGTAATTAAACCCAGCCATACTGTTTTGGACTTTCCCAAACCAGGGGGGTGGAGGGAGGAAGGGTATTAAAATAAGTTTGCCGAAGTGAATTTCCCAGTCTCTTGATTTTCCTCTAGCTCTGCAGCTTCAACTAGAAGCCTTACCATGGAGCTCTGCAGCTTCAACCATGGCCTTTACCATGGAGGGTACAAGTAGAGAGGAATCCTGGCAGCTGGTAGAATCCCCAGGCGTGATGGGATTGTTGATTCATGCAACACCTTTTATGCCTCCAGTATGCCAGGAATTGGGCTTGTTGGTGGAAACAGAACGGTGAACAGGATAGGTGAGACCCAGCTGTCAGTTCACAGTCCAGGAGTGAGGGTTCCGGGCTCAGGAAGAGATGGAATGCAGGAGTCTAAGGAAAAGAAATTGGGCTCTTCTATCCTGAAACTGGCAACTTTAAGTGAACAATACCCTGGAAGAACTTCACATCATGCTTCTGTGGCCAATGTAGATGAACAGTTCCTTCCCTTCACTCTGGGAAAGACACTTTTCTTGCAGCACAGATTAGCAGTCAGAGAGCTCTTGTGTTATCTTGTAGACTTCTAAAGCTAGAAGTAAGCATTGGTTTCCTTCTTCCAAGAAGGCAGTTTACAACTCATTTAACTCGCCTTTCTTTCTGAGCATCTTTACTTCACCACTCAAATTACTCAAGCTGTTTTCCTTCTTAAGGCAGAATCACTTGGAGTTTAAGAGCTTAAAATTAGATCTGGATTCAAATCCTACCTCTGTAATCTTTAGGGATATCTCCTTGCCTTGTGGGAATAAAGAGTAGAGATAAGAGAGGTAAAATGCCTGGCACATAAGCAGGAAACTTTAAAAATGTGATTTAAAAAAGATCACAAGACCCATTAAGTGAAAGAAGTGTCTTGAAACCCCCAGGTTCACTGGTTCAAGGTTCAGAGCCTTCTGCTTGCCACAGGGTGATCCTCTAGTATTGGGTAGGTGATGCAGACCTTTCCTGGGATTGCCCCTCTGGCTTGTCATTCGAAACGAAGTCAGCCTCTCTCTTACAAGGTCAACAGATCCCCTACCGAAGCTCTAAGACTGTTTCTGGCTGAGTCTGAGGGAAGCACCCTATAGGGTGGTGGTTTTGAGAGTGACCGGTAGCTTCAGCATTGCCTGGGGGGTTGTTAGAGATGCACTTTCCTTTAGGCCCTCCTCACTACTGGTTAGAAACCACCATACAGGTGGGTCCTAGCTTTCTGATGTCACCTCCAGGTGATGCCAGTGACGCTTATGTTTGGGAACTCAGCTGTGGGCTGTCTGACTCCTAGGTGGGAGAAGCACAGAATGCAAGTCCTCCCCCACTTGACATCCACCAACTCAGGACAGGGTCATTGGAGAAGGTGGTCAGCAAGAGCTCTGCCATTAAGCTCCATCCTCAGCCCTTGGGCCTCTTCTGAACTCACTGAGCTGAAAGAGAGAAATGACTCCTGTTTTCTGTTCTACATTGGGGATAAAAATTTGTTTTAAACCCTGGGCTCTCCTAGAACTGTTGTCATACATAGGCTGCTTTTGTGGGGAACAGCAGGAGGGATCCAGACACTGCCTTATATAAACACTTAACAGTACACTCAAGAACCATTCACTCCTTTGGACAAAGCTTCTCACCCGTGGCCTTCTCTTAAAATACTAACGACTTGGTATGTTGTGAATTCACTTTTCATGTCTTCCTTTTACTTGAGGGGGCCAGGGCTGCAGGACAGAGCTGGCTGAGATACGAGTCTGCTTCTGATAGAAAAGGAAGTCTGGATCAGGGGCGAGGAGAGCTGGCGCTGGGCTGCAGCTCATTGGAGGGTTGGGGATGAGTGAGCTTGCTGGGAGAAGAGGGGACTAAGGAGGGAGTGGGTGCTGTGAGCTCTGTGGGTGGTTGGAGGAGCTTGCCAGAGGCTGAGAAAATAGGCACACCTGGGAGCAGGTCTGGGACATGGTGGGGCAGGAAACGAAAGAGTGCTCCTGTGTTGGAGTCAGCGAAGGGACGTGTGTATGTGAGGCTTTGGGCTGAAGGCCCGTTGGTGAGGGGCCGAGAGCAGCCTGCAGACTGACTCAGCCCCACCCCTGGGTGTGGTGGGAAGTGCCCAGCTAGCACTGCGCTGTCCTCTGCCCTACTATTGGTCTCCTGAATGGCCCACACCTTTTCACCCTGGAGACTGCTTAGGGTGGGGCACAGGGCAGTGTAGCCAAAAAGGGAAGGGAACTTTCTTTGCAAAGAAGTTTCTCAGCTGTGTTGCTTCATAGTTTAGGCACAGGCAAGGTAAGAGCAGCTCATTGACTTTACAGATGAGGATACTAAGGACCAGAGAGGCTTGGTGACAGCAGTGGGTGGAGCTGCAGCAACTGGGGAGGGAACTACAGGTTGAAATTTTTGTGTAGTGGATTCTTTGAGTGCCATTTTTGGACAGAAGTGGCTGTCGGCATTGGGCTCCCAGGCTCCCACATCTTTTCCCTAATCCTGTATCTGTGTCCCTCCTCTCCCTCCTGGCTAATAGCCCTTAAAAATCTACTTGGAGGTCCATCCAGTCCGGGCAGCAGCCCTGCCTCTGCAGTTCTGGGATGGAAATGAAGTGGGAAAGGGGATGTGGCTTCCAGAACACTAGCACTGTGGGTTCCCTAAGATCTGATCTGTCATCCTGTTTGTAGATTAGCAAGCCATAATACAGTCCTGTCTCTTCCTACTCCTGTGTTTCCTAATTGGATAAGTTGGAATGGGGCCCTGTGCCCTGGCTTCTATGAGGTTACTGTTGCTGTAAGGCTTGAAGAGCGCTAGGGGAAGAAACAGAGGTGGTAACTAGGTGCCATGTACGTGTCAGACTGACTCCTGAAATGATAGCCATAGGACACAGAAGATGCCCCTAGTGTGGGCTGAGCATGACAGAGCCTTTTAGTCTGGCTCGTGGGCCCCGCAACAAGGGTGTCCTGCTGAAAAGAGCAGAAGGAAGGTGTGTGGCTCAAAATTAACTGCAGGAGCCATGACTCCTATGCACCTACAGACTCTTTAGAACCACTCAGTCTTAACATCACCTGTGTCCCTCAGGTGTTCCCCTGGCCACATTAGTCAGACAAAACCATGCCTGGGTTTGGAATCAGAACAGAGTGCCAGTGGAGCCCTAAGTGAGGATTAGCTTCAGGTCACTGCAACTGCCATGTGGCCTTGGGTCAGGCACTCACTGAGCCACAGTTGCCACAGGTGTAAACATCTCATATCCACGTGGGACACTTCAGTAGAGCCTTCTGTTCACGACGTGCCGGGCTGGGCTCCCCGGAGGTCAAAGGCACGGCGACTTGGCTCTTGGCGTTTTACAAGCTGGGTGGTGTGGCAAGTTCCGAAAGCAATGAGATGAGGTCTGCAGGCATCTGAGCGACCCCTGTTCGACTTTGGAAGATGGGCAGAATGAAACAGGAATGAGATGGGCAGGGTGCTGGAGCAGAGTATGCTGTTTTTCTCAGAATGTTTTCCCCCCAAGACCTCTCCAGGCCCTCTCACACCTCCAGGACTCGTAAATGCTGTTCAGTCACATTGGTCGCCTGAGCATCTTTGAAAACTCAGTTCAGGCAGCACCTGCCGCCTGCCTCCTCTGCGCTGTCATAGTGTCTTGGCTCACTTGCCCTTATTTCGCCCACCTCGTGGTGCACTTGCAGAGCACTCAGGAGTTCACTGAAGGAACTCCATGTAGTTTGGCCTGCTGATGCCTGTGAAAGGCAAGCAGGGCTCCACAAGTGGGTGAAGGGACCTTGGGGGTGAGATGAGGACGGGTTTGGGGCAGTGTGCCAGACACAGTGCTTTGGTTAGAATCTAAGTAGGGATCACTGGGGAGCCAGGGTGGCTGCTACCAAGTCTTCAACAGCAGTATTTTTCAGATTTGTTGGATGGCAGCCCACAGCACCATACACTTAACATCTCAACACAGTACATATTCCATGAAATAGAATTCTACTGACCTGCAATTCACTGACTTTAATTCATATTTTAAAATACAGCTGGATGGGAGTTGGGGATTTATCTCAGTGGTAGAGCAAGCAACGAGGCCCTGAGTTCAATCCCCAGCACCCTCCCACATACACAAAATACAGTTGGATGTAATGGTGCACCCTTACAATGTGCCAGCACTCTGGGAGGCTGAATCAGGAGGATCACAAGTTCAAGCCCAAGGTGAGTGACTTAGTAATTTAGCTGACCCTCCCTGATTCAAAGAAGAGAGGGTGGTTAGGCGGTGTAGCTCAGTGTGAAGGCCCTGGGTTCAATCCCCAGTACCACAAAGAAAAAAGAAAAAAAGGCTGGTCACCACCCACTAGACAGGTACCCAGTCTCCCAGTCTACTTACTTGTTGCTCCACTAGAGGCTGGGGAAGACCTGGCCAACCTCTTGAGGCCCGGCCAGCTGGGCAAAGCCACCTGGCTCCTCTTTTAGTTCACCAGAGGCCTAGGGTAGACAAGGAGAGGTTCTGCCCCTGCAAAGCCACCCTCTACTTGTCCTCCCTCTGAGCCACCATTGGAGGAACTGGGCCCAGCCTTGCTTCAGAGGTTCAAATACTGAGACTAGAGAAAATCCCACTTTGCCTGTCCTTCCTGAGTTGGGAAAGTGGAGGCAGGGGGCAGGGAGCAGCCCCAGTGACATCTTGAAGAGGAAGGGAGATGCAGAAGCTGCCACCCCAGCCGAAACTTGGCCAGAGGATGCCTGGACTCGCTAGCTCAGCCCTGTCTGCACTGCTGCTCCAGGCCAGAGAGCACCTTGCAGAGCAGATGGAGTGATGTGATGTCCTCCCCGCAACTCACACACCAGCTGGGTAGGGCAGTAGAAGGTTCGAGGGACCACCGCCCACTCCCAACCAATCGGCTGGTTCTTCAGCTCTGCACTGCAGACCCGCCTTTCCTCACTGCTGTGCCATAGGCCAGTCTCTGCCCGTCTCTGAACTCCACTAACCAGCTTGCTCCTGACCTGTTCAAGCTCCCAAACAGGGACAAGATCTGAGAGGCACCTGCTTTGGAACATCTGCTGCAGCCTGGGCATTTCACAGAGTCCTCTGAGCTTACTCAAAGGCCCTGCTGACAGCTGACGACATTCAAGTGACAGTTTGTTTTTTAAACTCCTGGGAGCCAGAGTCCAGACTCCTGGACTGGAGGAAGTCTACCTCCCGCTTCCTGCAAGGGGCTACGACAGTGATGACAAACCTTTTAGAGCTTTCAATGATAACAAAAAGCTGGCTGTGGCACTTGTGCCATAGGTTCTCCACCACTGGGCCGTGAAATAACTTGGCCCTTTCCAGAGAGGAAAGGCCAGGATTAGGAGCTGCTATAAAGAAGTGAGCGGATCCAGACTCAGGGCCCTTCCTGGAATGGTGGAGGCCTTTTAGATATTCTTCACACAAGGGAGAAGGGAAGGACATAAGAAAAGTGGGCAGTTTCTTCTCAGGTTCTACTTGTGGCCTTAATGGGGTAGTCCAGGCAAGAAAACAGACTAGCCACAAAACTTGCCAGTGATGTGGATGTAACAGAACTAGTTCCTTCCTTTTAAATTAATGGACTTTCCCAAGGCTACACAGCTTGGGTGTTGTGGAGAAGAATTGCTGAATGAGAATGGGGCCCTCTGGTTTGAGATGCTGACACCAGCAAGCGGGTAGAAAGGGTGGGATCCGCCAGGTCAGGCCTGTGCTTGGCTGGACCTCTGCTGTGGTGTGGGAAGAGTATAGGGTTGGGCGGTCCTGCTGTGTCCTTTTGTGGTCACATCCCGTCTAGTTGCCTCAGGCAAGAGCTGGCCAAGCCTTTCTTTACAGCCTCCTACTCTTCATGGCCATCAGGTTGTATTCTCTCTCCTTCTCTCATGTTATCCTTTCCTAAGCTGATGTTGAAAGCCTGGCTTGCTAGGGGTGCCCTGCTACCCTGGCCACCCTCTAGCTGCCAAGCTTCAGAACCAGGGAAGATGAGACTACTGCAAAGTAATCCTAAACACAACGAGTAATGACACTAAAACCTGTACTTCAGAGACACTGAGACTCAGTGAAGGGCAGGGCCTTGCTCAAGGACAGGTGGCTAAGGAAAGAGCAGAGCCAGAATTCACCTCACCTTCAATGACCAGGCCTTAACTTACCCACTGTCCCAAGCTGAGCTGTTTATATGAGCATCGAGATGCCTCCACCTAAATCCATTTACACTTCAGGATTCCATTTTTATTCAGTTAAACACGCAGATGTTCAGAAAATGAAAAGAGGTTCTGCTGTTCTCTCGGGACACCAGTTCCACAATCCCAAGAAATGTAACCTGTGCCAATCTCATGGCTAGCAGGGAGAGAGTGGAGCGAGGCAGGCAGGGTGAAGGGTCAGAAGTAAGGCAGACCCTCCGATGTCTACATGGTAAAGGAAGAATGTGACTCAGGCACTGAACTCCAGTCCCCAAACAGCTCTCTTGCTCCTGGGCTGTGCCAGACCTTTATACCTAATGTTTAATTCTCAAGACAGATAGGAATTGCTGCCCCATTTACAAATAAGAATTGTGAGCTCAGGCCTATGTCCACACCACCCTGAACATACCCCATCTCATCACAGAAACTAAGCCGAGTTGGGTCTGGTTAGTACTTAGATAGAACTGTGAGCTCAGAGAAGCTGAAGTAGCTTGCTGAAGGTCACAAAGCGAGGGGAGCCAGGATTCTTACTCAGGTCTAAGTCTGTGCTCCTTCCTCTGAACTGACTTATAAAATCACAGCTTCTAGTGCCTGTTGCAGACTGAGAGTGCGTCAGCCTCTGAAGGACGCTGTCAGTCAGTGTCAGGGAACGCCATTCCTCAGTATTGCTTCTATTTCAGCAAATGGCCAGATCCCCTTGATCCGGTCAGAGACCCCCCTATACATACTAGGTTCCCAAGCACCTAACCTTACACCTACAATACAATAGGCCCTCAATAAATAGCAGGTGGACTGAGTTTTCATGGGAGTGGTGAGGAGAGCATGGCCAGAGGATGCTGGGCCTTCTTCGAAAGCAGATAAGGGTCTGGGTGCTGGATCCCTCAAAAGCCCCAGCCCTCACACCTCCCAACCCTCCTGCAAACTGTGACCATGTTCCATTGATAATTGAGGCTGCCCAGTGGGGTGCTGGGCTGGATTCTCTTATTCTTGAGGTTGAGGATTTAGCTCGGTGGTAGAGTGCTTGCCTAGCAAGTGAAAGGCCTTGAGTTCGATCCCCAGCACTCCCCCCAAAATGTTATTCTTTACTTAGTTTGCATAAATTTACAATATAAAACAAATGATTTTATATTAGCAAATAAGTTATATATTGATATTCCATAAACTTAACATTCTTGAAGGGACAGATATTTCCTGTATCTTATTAGTCTAAGGAAAGAGTTTGAGTTTTCTTCCA
>PVJO010029452.1:0-16989 GCA_004026905.1 Hystrix cristata | reverse complement strand
CCCCAGTCCCTTTTCAAACTTTTGTGATGGAGACCCACAGTTAGAATTTGACCTTGGGCTGGGGATTTAGCTCAGTGATTAGAGTGCTTGCCTTGCAAGCACAAGGGCCTGAGTTCGATCCCCGGCACCACAAAAAAAAAAAAAAAAAAAAAAAAAAGAATTTGACCTTATAAACTAATATATACATGTAATATATATGTTGTGACTTCTTGAGAGCTATCATCATACACGTAAGAAACAAAAGTTTCACGTTAATAATATTTACCCTTATCACATTCACATGGTACCACTCTGATATTTCTATTTTAGCTTTTGAAAATGCTGATCATAACACACTAAAATGATCTCATGTTCCAATAGCCACAAACCAAAGTTTGAAAAAACTCAGAATAGAGAAATCTTCAGAGCCATCTAGGATAGGATATTAGTTTAAAAGTTCAGTAATAAAAGTTATATATGTTAAGTGTACCTTTGAATGGTAAAGAATCTAAAAATGAAATAGAATCACAAGAGGCTAAGGTCAGTGGAAAAGGTTTTTTCCTGAAGGTAGACTATGGAAGACAGTTAAGAATTAAGTGTTGATAAAGGAGGGGACACATCTGATTTCAGGAATGAAAGAAGACATAGTTTATGAAAGGAATGATGAATCCAAGTAAAAATTGTGTACATTTAACATGTTCACAATGGGGCTGTAATTCATACATCTCTCTGCCAATGGCTCTGAACTACCAGTGGTACTGTCCCGTCGTGCAGCATGGGACAGTCCCACCAGGTGGTACAGGCCGCCCAATGGGACAGTACTCATGTACGCTGGTGTTTCAAGCCAGTGGGCACATGTTAAAGGATTTAAATGGCTACTCAGTAAAATGACTTGAAAAGAGCAATCTTCCCTGAGCATTTCCTTAGCCTGTGACCTATGAATAACCCTTAATGGGACACAAAGGTCTCATTGCAAATATGAAAACAAGATGTTTGATTGAAATGTACAGATACTGGATACAAAACAAACAGAACCAAGCCTGTAAACATACAGCTGCCAGCCAAGCCCAAAGGGATGCAACACTGAGGTTCCTTTCCAGCTCAATCCAGTGGATTAACATTAACAACAGCAGTAGTCGCCACGTGCTGAGCACCTCCTGAATGGCAGGCGCATTACTGTATCTGTGCATACCTTTTCTATTACCACAGCAGTCATATCCCCCCACTTTAATGGAGGTTCAGAGAAGGTACATCAAGCACCAAAGACCAACTTATTTTTGTTCCACATACTGCTTTTTTTACTAAAACAAAGTGTTTTCCTAATAATAAACACAATAAAACAGAAAATACCAACCTGCTCTGAAGTAGATAAGGGAAGGGGCAAGGACCCTAATTCCTTCAGCAATTCATTTGTTTCCTTGGCCAGCTGGTTTGTGGAGTGCTGTAACTGTTGCCTAAGACAGAAAAGACACATGTCAGATGCTGAGACTTCCTGAGAGCTATCATACTTAGCACTGCTTTGTTCTCGCAGTGGTTCACAACAATGGGAATGAAGGCCATTTGAAGAAATGGGTTCCTTGATGCCTATGTTCACAACAAAATTTCAGAAATAGTCCCCAGGCCAACCCACTTCAAAGCATCTTCATTCATATTATTGAAGCAGCTGGGTGTGGTGGCCAAGCCTGCAATGCCAGCACTCAGGAGGCTGACGCAGGAGGACTGTCATGAGTTCCAGACCAGCCTGAACTACATAGTGAGACTGTCTCAGAAAAGAAATAGAGCAAGAGCAACTGCCACTCACACCTAAATTTCAGGATTTTAACACACTGAACTCTCTCATAAAATCCTCATTAGCACTTGAATCTCCCAGGAGTTCTACATGCTTGGTATCTGTCACAGTGCACTGACTAAAATCCAGGCACAAGAGGTTGGATGAATTATGCATTAAAATCATAGTTTCTAAAAAAAAAACAAAAAAAACAAAAAAAACACAGCTTCCTACCCAGGCATAGTGATACACACCTGTAATCCCAGCACTCAGGAAGCTGAGGCAGGAGGACAGTCATAAATGCAAAGCCAGCCTGGACAGAGGGAATTCAAGGTCAGCCTGAACTACATAGTGAGACCCTGTGTCTAAATAAATAAATAAACAAATAAAAGTTACAAAAATAAAAGCATAGCTTCCTAACTGCCCTAGGGAACAACCTCCAAAGATCTGTTCTTGCATTCCTGTCAAAGGTTGATCCTTTTTTAGATGTAACCTTGGCTCCTCACCCGCTCTTTTTTTTAATGCTGCTGGGGATCAAACTCAGGGCTTTGTGCTTCCAAGGCAAGCCCTCTAACAGCTGAGCTAAATCCCCAGCACTCCTCATCTCCTCTTTATGCTTCTCTTTTGGGCCTTTCCCTCTGACAAGAGCATCCCTATATTGTTTAAAAATACATAAGGAAAAGGCTGGGATGTAGTTCTGTGGGACAGTGCTTGCCTGGCATATGCAAAGCCTTGGGTTCTGTTCCCAGTGCCATCAAAAAAAAAAAACAAAAAAAACCATAAGGAAGCTGGGCAGTAGGCACAGTGGCACACACCTCTAGTTGTAGCTACTTGAAGACTGAGATGGGCGGACTGCTTGAGCCCAGGAGTTCAAAGCCAGCCAGGGCAGCACAGTGAGCCCCGTCTCAAAAGAAAAACAACAAAACAAAAGGAGTAGGGAAGAAAGGAACTTAACGAGGGAAGAATCTGTAATATATTAGGTGGGGTTGAAAAGGAGTAGAAATAGCTGGGTGCGGTAGTGCACGCTGTAATCCCAGCATTCTGGAAACTGCTGCAGAGGATCAAAGTGAGTTTGAGCCCAGCCTGAATTACGTAGCAAGACCCTGTTTCAAAAAACCAAAAAAAAAAAAAAGAAAGAAAGAAAGAACGAAAAGAAAAGTAGTAGATTCATAAAAAGAGCTCCTTTCTTTCATGGTCTCCTCTGATCTCTGGCCATTTCTCCAAAGGTTTTAAGGGAGGACAGAGAAACCACCTGTTCTGGTGTGCATGTCTGTGCTCTTCCCCAGTTCACAGGGGATGAGATGCGGAGACAGCACCGGGAGGTGACTCCAGCATGAGGGTGGAGTCCCAATGCAGGCCTCAGTGCCTTCCTAAAAGAGGCCCCAAGAACTTCCTCTTCATCAAGTGAGGACACTCTACTTTGCCATCTATGAAAAAGTGGGACCTGACCAGACAGCGCACCTGCCATTGCCTTGATCACGGACTTACCAGCCTCCCAAACTATGAAAAGTAAATTTCTGTTGTTTATGAACTATGTAGTTTATGGTGTTTTATGATAGCAGCCCCAATGTACTAAGGTACCACAATATTAAGTTGGTTTTTTTTTACTGTAAATAGGCCACTAAGACTTAAAAAGGGGGGGACAGTGAAAAGCAAGAAAGAGGAGATCTATGCCAGAACAGCTCAGACAGGACTAAAATATTGCGAGAGTTCACATCTCTCTAGAAAAAGTTCACAGGAATAACACTCTCTTACTTTACAATGTTTAGGACAGGAAACAAAGAATATTGCTCAGTATACTTTAACAATGAGGAACAGAACTTTTAAGAGCAGGAACACAGTCAAAAAGAATGTGAGGGGTTGAGAATTTAGCTCAGTGGTAGAGCGCTTGCCTAGCAAGCAAGACCCTGAGTTCAATCCCCAGCACCAAAAAAAAAAAAAAAACAAAAAACCAACAAAACAAGAGTTCTACTACTAGTCTACTATTCTCTCCCTCCGGCTGCCAGTGGGTTATTCTGAATAAATTTCTCTAGCTTTACATACAGCTGAAAATCTAACTAGACTAGATCACCAGCAGTCTCATGCCATCAAGATGAGCTGTGAGCACAATATAGTTTAAAAGTGGTAAAAGTTTCCTTCTCTACCTCTCTAAATTGTTCTGCTAAACTAACCAAGGGAAGAAGGAAGCAGTTCGAACCATTGCGAAGCAGTAGAAATTCGGATTCATTCATATGCTGCGCTGCGCACATCTAGATCCAGCTGCTAGCTCCTGCCCCACTGCTTTCTCTGACTCCACAGGCTGGAACCTGGGCCACCACACAGGGCAGCAAGGACTCTGCACACCCTCAAGGGGCCCTCACAAAACCCAGCCCTGCTAGGAAGCTACTCACAGATTCTCTTGTAGCTTGCTTGAGTCCTGCTTAGTTCCTAGTTGGCTCATCAAATTCTTTATCTGAGCAGCTGGGGAGAGGGGGGAAGAAAGATTTATTTAAAAGGTAAATACATTCATCATAAGCTCCTACTTCTCAGATCACTGGGTCTGCCCACACCCTGAAGTACAGGTAGCTAGCAGAAAACATGCTCAATTTTAAGTTTCACCTATCGAGTGAGAATGTTACTAAATAGATTACAATTCAGTGGTAGAGTATAAGCTTAGCATGACTTACTTCCTGAGTTTGATCCCTAGTAACATAAAAAAGAAAAAAAGGTCATCCTCTTTGGAAAGGCCTTGATACCAAACATTAATTCACAATGAAAAATTTAAATCCACTAATACATACTGATTTTCTTATAGCAAACATTTTTGGAAAGGCAATGTACATTTATTATTAATAAATAAATTGCCACTGCTGGGCATGGTGGTACATGCCTGTAGCCACACCACTCTGGGAGGATCACAAGTCAAGCCCAGCCTGGGCAATTTAGAGACTTAGCACGACCCCATCTCAGAATAAAAAATAAAAAAAGGCTGGAGATGTGGCTCGGTGCAAAGGCCCTGGGTCCAATCCCCAGTATTGCAGAAAGAAAGAGAGAGAAAGAGAAAGGGAGAGAGAGACCACTAATTTAACACCTATAAATTTTCATAGTGACAGTCTGAAGTAGATACACATATATTAATTTTGCAGATAAAGAAATACAGTTACAAAGAAAAAGAAAAGAAATACAGTTACAGAGGTTAAGCATTTTATATAAGCAGCAGGACAAAAATTCAATCCCAAACATATCCAATTCCAATGGAGTCTTTCAACTATGTTACATGGTCTATGCAGTGAAATAGTCAAATAAGCAGTTTTGTTTAGCTCTCTTACCTTTTTCTAGAGATTCTGCTAAGACCAGGACTGGCAATGTTTGAATCCTGAACATTTAAACTCTTACCCTGGACTAGGAAAGCAGAGGTCCAGAGAATAGATCATATTTCAACAGGAAGAAATGCTCTACCACCAGTCTGCCTGGGAATCTGACCGCCCCTGCCCTTCACTGATTTCTGCAATAGGGAATAGAGCTCATGATTTGTTTTTTCAGCTTGCTTTTTTGGTGGAAGGTGGGAGAAATTTATTTCTGGTGGGGATGGTGGGAGAAATGTATTCATCCATAGAGGTTGGAGGTTAGCTGGATGATTTCCTCCACATTTTTTTCACCAGTGCTAGGGACTGAACCAAGGATCTTGCCTGTGCTAAGCAAGTCCTGTACCACTGGGTCACACCATCGGTGCATCTGTATGATTTGTTTGCCTGTTTGCTTTTTAACAGCAGTCATTGTCGTCTATTACCAGTAGCTAAAGTGCACAGCGCATGAATAGAGTGCTCTGCCCAGAGGAAACATTCTTATCTTCACGTTTTAACAGAACTTCAGGAGATAACAGAATGCAACCCACACAGGGATTCTCCAGCCAAAAGCCAATCTCCTTTATGAGGGCCTTTCCTATATTCTCTAGATCCAAGTCAAAATTTCATTTGTGAAATACCAGAGTGCTGAATGACTGGCTTAGTGGTCAATGAGGAAATCAATGTATATTGTATAATTTGTGAACATTATAGGGACTATATGGACAATATACATGCAATGTTTCTAAATCTAATAAAAAAGAATGCTCACTTATTAGAATTTTGAAGTTTAAAAATTACTTCAAATTTACTTTATGGTAATGGTGCTCTTTAACAAAATGTTGGGGTCACAGTTATAATCTTGTCCTTAATCTTGCCCAAAATGTTGTTTAAGAAAAAAAAAAAAAAAAGGCAATTCCAGGTTTTCAGATTTTGGTCTTTAAAATCTGAGATTATAAACTGGGCATGGTGGCACACCCCTGTAATCCCAGCACTGAGGAGGCTGAGGCAGGAGGATTGCTGTGAGTTCAAGGCCAGCCTGGGCTATATAGTGAATTCAAGGCCAGTCTGCACTACAAAGCAAGATCTTATCTCAAAATAAATAAATAAAATTAAAAAGCAAGCTAAAGTTTATTAAGTACCACTGATATGCTAATAGCCCCTATGTCTGATAAGTGATGATCCGACAAAAACCTTCTAATTTATTGCTCAGTGACTACTCCAGCCCTTAGCAGTATGTACAAGTTATTTCTCCCTAGCCAAAATCATTGCCTCAAAAGGGTTATGAAGCAAAAATTTGGAGTCAAAAATATATAGGCTTATGCCAGATATGGTAGTGCATGCCTGTAATCCCAGCACTCGGGAGGCTGAGGCAGGAGAATCGCCGAGAGTTCGAGGCCAGCCTAGGGTACAGGGTGAGACCCTGTCTCAAAAAACAAAAAGGGTTTATGATTTAATTTTATTTTTACTGTGTTTTCCCTGCACAAATAGGAACTCCAATTTTACAGTAGAAATATACAATTTACCTGATTTAAAATTTGTCTTATGACAAAACTTCCCTAAAATATACCTATTCTGTTAAGTAGGGCTTACTCACAGCTTAATGTTTCTACAGGAAAAAGCAAGCAGTATAATTCCTGCGTTTTGCCGAAATAGCATTAACATATAAATAGCCATTTTTGTTCATCCCTAACATGTGGGATGTCCTTATCTAAATTACATGAGCCTCAGGATACCAGTCAAGTTATCAAATGGACAGTCAATAAAGATAACTTACGAAAGAGGGCAGGCATTAGCATTTCATGAGGATTTACTACCTACCAGACACGGAGGTAGGTACTTGATACATACTTTATTTGACACCAACAATGCTTTGAGTAAGCATCAGTATCTTAATGATTCACACATGGGCACAATGAGTCGCATGAGTTACAGAACTGATTCATTTATTCACTCATTCATTCATTCAGAGTAGAGTACCTACTCTCGACTGTTCTATGCCCCAGAAGATGTTTGCCTCCAAGAAGCTTACATTTTCTGAGTTAGATAATAAACATATATCAGGTGGTGATACGTGGTATAAAGAAAAATAAATTCAAGTAGAGGCTGGCACGACAGGGGTAGGCTGAGGACAGTAGTTAATTCAGGGTGGTCAGAGAAACCTCTGAAACAGAGACACCACCACTGTCTAAAGGAACTGAAAGATCAAGCAGCAATGGTGGCAAACACCTGTAATCCCAGCACTCTGGGAGGCTGAGGCAGGAGGATCACAAGTTTGAGCCCAACCTGGGCAATTTAGCAAGACCTTGTCTCAAAATTTAAAAATTAAAAAAGGGTTGGGATGTAGTTCAGCACAAAGGCCCTGGATTCAATCCCTGGTACCACAAAAACAAAACAAAACCAACAAACAAAAACAAGCCATACATTCCAGGCAAAGAGTAATTAGTACAAAGCCCCCAGTGCAAGAGTGCTTGATATGAACAAGGAATAGCAAGGTCAGGCGGTTGGTTAGGGCAGAATGAGAACAAAAAGAAGTGGCCAAAGAGGTGGTGGGAAGCCAGGCTAATCAGGACATTTTAAAGAGCTGTAAGGATTAGAGTTTTCATTAAATGACCAGCCACACATGGGCTTGAGCAGAGTGTCATAATAACCAGAATTCAAACCCAGGGCTAATACCAATGGCTACATTCTGTGTCACATTACTTGTCTCAAAGGGCTGACTCCTAAAGGAAATAAAACGTCATCATGGAGGGTAGGCCTGGACTTCCCAGTGTTCCATTTTGCCACACCCTGCTTATCTGCTACCTCCCTAATTTAATAAGCTCTCTGCTCCAGATAGGCTGATGTCCTTGCTCTTAACCTGTTCCCTGCCCCACTGCCCTCCCATCTGTGAGATTATTCTTCTGTACTAGAGTCCAGCAGGGTGCCAGGTGCCCCGTGGGTGCGTAAATAATTACTGATCACTTGAGTTAACCTCCTCTTTTTGACATTACAGTACTTGCTTTAAGGCAAAGATGTGAATTAAGGTAAGTTAGGAAGAATGAGATCTGAAATCTAAGCTACGCCTGACCATTAACTAGTACAAGGCACTCGGCAAGTGATTTCATTTTGCTGAGTTTCTTTTTTGCCAACTGTAGATTATACATATTCAGGTTTAACATTTACTGAGTACTTATTATTTGTGTGGGGTTTTTATTTTCTCTCATTAAATCTTTACGACTATGTGATCTCTATGCACTCCCACACAGATCAATTCTAAAATTCAATAATAATAAAACAGTCTCAGAATGATGTTGTGCAACCAGTTTTTTACAACTCAAAACTTGGCTTCAAGAGGCTCCACTTGTGACTTGCTTAACATCACAAATGCACGGTACAGATGGGACTAGACTGATTGTATGTACCAGAAAGCAGAGACTGCGTTCTACCCTCAGGCCCCTCTGGAAAAATAGTTGAATAGTGGGTTGAATATATGATGACACAGAAAAGTAAATCCAACTTTAAAAAAGTGAAGGAAATAGACCTCTTCTAAACTCTAAAAGTATGTCATAGCATCAAGTTATTAATTGCCTACCAAAATATTAAATACCATAAAGAAGAATGGGTATTTTATAGAGTACAGAAAAACTCAAATAACGGCTGTTTTCTGTGTGTTCTCAGCTGAGAACTTTTTTCATCTAGACTTTTCTGATTACCTTTGCTAAGATGACCTGATTTTTATGAGTTGTAGGGTTTGGGGGAATATTGGGTTTAGAGACTTTATGGGGTCATTTGCTAGCTAAACGTCAGAATTAATCAAGTCTTCATTAACTCTTTCTACAGTCCCAAAATTAAAATATTTTCCAGCTGGGTGTGGTGGTGCAAGCCTACAATTCTAGCAATCTTGGAAGCTGAGGCAGGAGGATCACACGTTTGAGCCCAGCCTGAGCAACTTAGTGACTTAGCAGGATCACACGTTTGAGCCCAGCCTGAGCAACTTAGTGACTTAGCAAGGCTCTCAAAATTAAAAAAGGGCTGGGGATGTAGCTTGGTTGGAAACCCTTGTGTTCAGCCACTAGTAGTACCCCACCACTCAAAAAAAGTTTCCAGCAAGACTCAGGTATCAGATACCCTAAAACTCAAATCATAAGGACAATCCTTTCTTAGTTTGCAGAAACTCAAAGAACTTTTCCTATACTGCCTTCCATAACCTCCACCATCAGGGATTTGTCAAACAGCAACTCACTGAGCCATATATTTCATCTCTAAAAACTGTATCCTTCAATAAACCTCAAACACAAAATGGACTACAATGTTTATACATACATTTATTTTCCCTTGGGTGCACTTAAAATATCAAAAAGTAAAGTGATACTTTTGGGAAATTTTTTTATCAAAATAAATTGAATCTACAAGGGTATTCTTGTCAACTTGGTTTATCAGAAAACTTCAAGCATTCTAGTTAAATCAAAGTTTTAATTTAAATTGACATGTTATAACATTTTGAATGAAAATAATTGGATATTTTCTATGAAATGCTACATATTCTTGCAAACCAGATGACTAAACCAAATGGAAAGTCAGTCCTTCAGTTTTGTGTAGGCAATTTTGTTACTGTTAAAACAAAGACTCACTTTCTCCCATTATTGACCTCTCATTTTGAAAAGCATATCCCAGTTAAAACTTTTAAAAGAGGAAGCAAATCAGTGTATTGTGTATTACAGCTAATATCAACACTAGGAGCCACTCTAAACTGAACACTCCTTATGTGCTTTTTAGCAGGGATCAGCAGAATCGGAGTTGCCAAATGAACCTTAATCCAAAACGAAGTCTAATCATATTGAAAGCAACTACTTTCATAGGCAGGGAAAATTTTTTCTCTTTATTTGATAGAATCTAATTCAGCATATTAAAAAATTCAATGAAAAATATTACTTACACTAAAGCAAACAAAACCCAAAACATCATTTTTAATTAGTACTACAACATCTTTGCAGTACCAAGAGACATCCCCACAATTGCTATGACAAATGAGAAAATGAAAAAAAATTTTTTAATGAAAAAAATTTATAAAATGAGAAAATGATAGCATATATTGTAATTATGACAATGAAGTCATCTCAGTGTTCTACTCTGAAAGTTAGGTTTATACTGGTTCTATACAGGACAGCTATAGTAAAAATTACCTGGCTGTAAAAACAGTCACTGCAGCATGACAGTAAAGCTCTGAACTACACTGAAAATGATTACGAAACATCCAAGATATCCGCTTATATTTCACATACCAGTGACAGCACATGTGTTTAAGAGCAGTCTCTGCGTTGACTATCTATGTTGGATTCATGGTTCCACCACTTTCTAAATGAGTGATCTTGAGCAAAAGGTAACACTTCCCTGTGCCTGTTTCTTCACCTATGAGATGGAATAACAAGAAAACTTTCATACGGTCATGAGGATGAAATGAGACAATACGAGGCTAAGTTTAGAACATTGCCTGGCATAAAAAGGCACTCAATTAAGGATACCTATTATTATTATCAAACTCGAGACCAACAAAAATGTACTCAGCAAGGATAAAATCAATTAAGTACATATTGAATGCCAACATATCCACTGCTGTGCCAGGCACCGTAGCTAAGGAAAACTGTATAATGGGGAGTGTCTCTCTGTCCCCACAAACCTAATGGTAACTGTTCTACTTGGAGTGACAAGGTCAAAAAGCTTGAATCAAGAACCCAGAATATAAGCAGATGCTAAAATAGGAGGAAAAAATACTTGCAAATTCAAAGGGGGAAAAACAACCAAAATGAGAGCTAACATTCCTTAAGCACTTACTATATAGCAGGTACTGTTTTAAGCAATTTACATCAATTTTCTCACTTAGTCCTCTCAACTCTACGAAGTATGTATTGTTATTAACTCTATTTTAGATGAGGAAACTGAGCGATAAAGAAGTAAAGGCAAGTGTTTATAAAACTAGTAAGAAACAGATGGAGAATCCAAAGCCAGGCAATATGACTATGTGCCGGCACCAAACGACTGAACTACAGTGGAGTGGGGGACTCGATAATATCATTATTCACTGAATGTCTACTATGTGCCAGGCATTATAGTACATAATTCCAAATATCCACTTTTAACAATGCCATTAATTTTTTTTTTTTTAAAAGACAGGGTTTTGCTAGGTAGTCCATGCTGGCCTGGAACTTGCAGGGATCCCCCTGCCCCAGCCTCCCCAGTGCTGGGACTACAGCTATGGTTCCACCACGCCAGCAACAATTCCATTCATTTTACAGATGGGGTAACAGGAAAAGAGGAAATAACCTACTCAAGATTGGCAGTATTCAGGGGAGGGGCTCATCAGAGATATGTCAACCCTAAAGTCCACTATCTTTCTGGCTTCACTTTACCTTTCAAAAGCAAAGGCAGACTGAGTTTCAAGGAGCAGAATTTAAGCCCAACTCAAAGAATCTGTAGCTGAGAGTGGTGGTTCATACCTGTAATACCAGAACTTTGGGAGGCTGAGACAAGAGGATCACAAATTCAAGCTCAGCCTGGGCAATTTAGCAATTTAGCAAGACCCTGTCTCAAGAGGGGAAAAAAAAAAAAGACCAGAGATGTAGCTCAATGTGAAGTCCCCGGGATCAATCTCAGTACCACAAAAGAAAAAAAAGAAGAGAGGAAAAAAAAAACCAAAAAGAATTTGGGAGAGTTAAGATATCAAAGGAAGAGGAGCAGAATGACTTCACTTATCCTTTACAAGCAAAGGAAGGGGTAGAAAATATGGCTAATTTGGGTTAAGATGACAAGAGTGAAAGCATGGCAGAATGTCAAGATCTGATGCAGCAACAAAGCCACTGCAAGTTCTTTAGGAAATGAGAGTATAATGAAGAGGATTCAGACGTACTGCTGATAGTAGCATCAGGACGCACTGAATGGGGCAAGACTACAATCAGACCCTCTGGGAGATTCTATTGAAATACAGAGGTTGATGCTGGGGATTTAGCTCAGTGATTAGAATGCTTGCCTAGCAAACGCAAGGCCCAGAGTTCAATCTCTGGCACCAAAAAAAAAAAAAAAAAAAGAAAGAAATACAGAGGTTGAGATGATGAAGGCTTAAAAGAATGGCAATGAAATAAAAGAGGAAAATATGAAAATAACCCACAGGATTTCATGAGCATTTAAAAATTCAACTGTTGAACCAGGCACGGTGGTGCATGCTGTAGTCCCAGCATTTGGGAGGCTGAAGCAGGACTATTGCCAAGAGTTCCAGGCCAGCCTGAACTACACAGTGAGACCTTGTCTCAAAAAAAAGGCAGGGGGTAGGGAGTGGCCCTGAGGATTTAGCTTAGTGGTTACATTGCCTAGCAAGCGCAAGGCCCTGAGTTCCATCCCTGGCATCAAAAGAAAAAAAAAAAGTTCAACTGTTATATTTTCGGTAAACAAAATACATTGATTAGTCACATAAAGAACAGAAATGCTGTTTCAGAGTTAACTTCTAGGCTATTAGATTTTTTTTCTATATCTGCCTGAGCAACACTTGCCCAGACTCCTCATTCACAGTAAGCAGAACCAAGTATTTTTTTTTCCTGTTCCCAGACATATTGCTAACCAGGCAGCCCACCCTGACTACAACTGTAGAGACCCATGCAGCGGGTGCCCTACCTCAGGCTGATGTGCTCAGCAGTTTCAAAGCCATGTCCGTGGCTGAGCAGTTCTGGGGGAAAGAAAAGCTATTCTCTCAAATTTTCAGCTGGTATAGGTGCTTGCAAGGCTGTAAGGGTAGACATGTACATGCCTGCAAGCCTCCATTCCAGGCCTACTAGGGTCTGATGGCTGTGTTCCAGAAGGTTTGGACAATAGGCACCAGCCTGGTAACTGGGTAGACCCAATGTCATCCTACCAATATTCCAATTCCCCATTCCCAATTCCTCGTCAAGGAACCTCAAGAGAAGAATTTCAACTCACACTGCCTAGGATCATAGGGTATGGCAGGTACCACATGGTAGAAGGGGGAAAATGCAGGAGTTCCAAAATGGTAGACAAGCTTCATTCACTCAATTAAATACAATTACTGGAGTCTCAAAATCCTACATGATATGACTCCTGTCTACCTCTCTGGTCTTTTCCCCTACTTTGCTCCTCTTTTTTTTTCTTTTGTTTAATTTATTTTTAAGCATCCCTTTATTTGCCGACTGCCATTACAAAACCTGATTAGCAACAAAAGTGTCTTAAGTTGATGTCAAAGGTCCTCTTCTTTATCTGCAACCCAATCACACTAGCCTCCTTGCTAGCAGTTCTTTAATCAGTCTTTCCTCTTCCCTCCTCTGCCTAGAATGCCTTTCTCCAGCCCTCATATAGCTCCCTCCCCCACTTCACACGGGTGTCTACTCATTCAAATGTCAACTCCCTAGAGAGATCTTTCTTGACCAACTTACCTAAAATAGCACACCTAAAAAAATTAAAATAAAATAAAATAGCACACCTACCTCTTCTTCCTGCACTCTCCATCCACTTACCCTACTTCAATTTTCTTCATAGCATTATTACTTGAGAATATTTGTATGTTTATGTACATAGTAGTGTGTGAATATATACAGACACATGTGTACATGCTATCAGGGCAGCAATTCGGTCTTCTGTTCATTGCTCTATCCCCAGCACACAGCAGGTACTCAAAGAATATTTGTTGCATAGTGAATCATATCATATGCTTGGGACTGGGATAAACACTAGAAATCTAATGATGAATAACTCATATCCCTTCCCTCAGAGGAGTTAACAACCTAGCAGGAGAGATGGGAACATCAGAAGAAAAGAAAGTACCACTTCAGAGTGTCCTCTGGAGACAAAGTGTCTTCTGGAACGTCACTTGTATACTTAAAATGTTAACAGCTACAGATCCATAAAATTAATTAAAAATCATAGCCAGGCACAGTGGCACACATCTGTAATTCCAGCACTCTGGGAGGCTGAAGCAGAAGGACCACAACTTTTAGCCCAGCCTGGGCAACTTAGCAAGATCCTGTCCCCAAATTTAAAAAAAAGGCTGAGGCAGGAAGATGGCCACAAGTTTGAGGCCAGCCTGGACTATATAGTGAGTTCAAGGCCATCCTGAACTATACAGTAAGACCTGTCTGAAAAACAAAACAAAGCAAAAAATAAATAAATAAATAAGTAGAGATGTTGCTCACTGTGAAGTTCAATCCCCAACACCACAAAAATGAACACATGAATGAATAAATAAATGAATAATCAAAAAGGGATGGGGGGGTGTAGCTTAATGGTAGGCCACTTGCCTAACATGTAGGAGAGACCCTAGGTAGGATCCCCCACACCACCAAAAAAAACAAAAAACAAAACCAAAAACTTGTGCGTGTGTCTGTGTACAAATTGCTGCTCCTATAAGACAGATCTGATTTCAAATTCAGGTATTGCCATGTGTTAGTGGGGGCAATTATTTAACCAATCTGAGTCTGTTTCCTAAACCATAAAATGGAAATAATATTGATACTTATCTCCCAAGACTGTTACAAAATTAAGTGAGATCCTGTACATAAATCACTTTTCATACTGCCTGGCACATACTAGTATTCAAAAGGTAGCTATCGATCTCATTAATGGTTGATCCCCTTGTGTGCAATGCCCAATCAACAGCTAAATCTTACCAATTCTATCACCAAGGAAACTTCTCCCATTCCTTCCTTTTCATTTTCAATCTCTAACTATGTCTCTGATTCTAGTCCCCCTCCTTTCCCCTTCAATTTACACATTCCTAAAAAAATTAAATCCAAGTCCCTCAGTTAGCATATAATGTCGTTCATGTTTGGGCTCCAACTTATCTTCCCAAAGTTATTTTCCATTACTCTCTAGAGTTCACCTTAGCCAAAATAAACAATTTTTTTCCTATATACACCCTATGCTGTTCTACTACCATGCCTGTTCATTTTATTCCCTACTGGAATGCTCTTCTCTTTACCTTCAAAGGTTTAAATCCTTTCCATCATATTTCCAAACCCGGCTCAAAGGTCGAAATGCCTTCCCTGATTCCTGCCAACTGAAAATGGTCTTTCTCCCCAAATACCCACATAATGTTATTTATATCTCTTCTATAGCACCAATCCCTTTAACTTCATACTTTGATAGTAGTTAATGTACTACACAGACTCCCCGTTGAAAGAATCCCTGCTAGTTTCTATATATACTACATAGCCTGCCTGATACGCGAGCAAATATATTTTACGAATAGACATTAAAATTAGATTTGCCCTCAATAAGAAAATTTCAGCTGGAGTATTTCATTTTCAAATGCTCCCTGCTCGTTGAGTAGCTAGCTATCATCTCCCTTTTCCCCTTTTTCACCACTTTTAAATAAACTGTCTTCTAAATAAATTGTCTTCTCTAATAAAAAAAAAAATTCGGCCTTGAACCAGGATCTTCTGATCTAACCTGTACAACGGCTCCCTCACAGAAAAAAATTGGAACACAAAGTACTATATTTTGTAACCACCAGTCATAATAATTTTTTTCTTTCTTTCTTTCTTTTTTTTTTTTTTGAGACAGAGTCCTGGCCTTGAACTCACTATGTAGCCCAGGATGGCCTCTAACTCACAGCGATCCTCCTGGCTCAGCCTCCTGAGTGCTGGTGCTGGGATCACAGACATGCACCACCACACCTGGCCTTTTTAATATTTCTGAATAAAAAAAGAATATGTGGCCTTACCAGGCCACATATTCTTCTTTCCACTTGCAAATTACACATTCGTGGTCCCTTCTCATCAGAAACTTTCAATCTCTCAAATTCTATGATATACATTTCAATTTTTTTTAATCAATACATTTCAATTTAACAGCAAAGTAATAAATCGTTCTTTCAAATATATGACATAAATGTAATTCAGGACCAACTAGTTCTACCTACTAACAGAGTACATACAGCCAAGCTCACAAAAACACAATAATAAACAAGGATGACGATCATCATTCCTTCCAAGAAAGTTACTGGGGCTGATCTCCTGTTTACAAGGTTCTGAGACGATTTTTCAAACACAAGAAACTGCCTGCCTTTGGCCGGGCTACAGTTTCACCGAGATCCTAATGATGAGCAGGGAGTTTTCAGACAAGCAATGACATTATGAATTCCACCACCAACTCTACCATCTCTTACTTGCTATGTGGTTGTGGCTAAGTCCCTGAACTTCTCTTGTGGATCAGATTTGTTCAAAAGAGTGCCTCAGGGGTTGGGGATTTAGCTCTCTGGTAGAGGGCTTGCCTAGCAAGCACGAGGCCCTGAGTTCAATCCCCAGCACCCAAAAAAAGTTGCCTAAAGAGGGAAGGAAAACGAAAGCCTCATGTGTTTGAACTCCAAAAATATAAACAAATTCTTTGCTACAAAGGCAAAATAATGTAAATTAAAATGCTTCCGATAAATTCTCTTTATTAAAACAGAAGCCAAATCCCAATCATTGTGTCCCACTTGCAAATTCATTACAGGAAGAAGTGTGCTTTAAATCTTCCCAAAAAGATGCACCCTCGACTTCCCTTAATTGAAAGTTGCTGATTTCTGAGGAACCAGAGGCTAAGCAGAATGTAACCCTAAAGCCTTAATCAGTAAACAACCCCCGATCCACACTGGCCAAAGAGGAAAGCGAGGTGGGTGGAGGCGGATGACAGGAAAAACTCGGCTGACCATCGCGCCAAGTCAAGCACTCACTGCCCTCGAGATCTACACACACCCTCACCCTCGGGCGGTCAGGTCTGCTCCGATACCGCGCTGGCAGAACTCAAGAGAGGAAACTGGAGCTTCAGCTGGGGCTCAGAACTCTTGGGGGCCCCGGGCCTGCCAGAAGCGGGGATGGATGGCGGTCCGCCACCCCGAGGGGAAGCCCGAGACGGCCTCAGGTGTGGCCTCGGCCGTAGCCCGCGCCAGGCTCCGCGTCC
>PVJO010029451.1:0-16802 GCA_004026905.1 Hystrix cristata | reverse complement strand
AGTATTCAAAAGAGAGGAGAACTAGATAGGGAAAAGGGGGATAAAGAAGAAGGTTAAAAGAAAAGTAAGATGAAAGGGAAAAAAATGGAAAATTGTAAATACACTTGTTGCAAATAGGGAGGGGTGGGTGAATGGAAGGGAGGGGAGGGGAAGGAAGGAGAGGGGGGAAACCAAGATGTATCATGTACAGGTACAAAATAACCATGTTGATTATGATCATTATTATACAATGTACCAATACATGCTCTTGGTAAAAGTAAAAAATAAAAAATAAATAAATAAATAAAGATATGTGCCCTGGTTTGATAATTTTTTTACTTTATCAATATTTATAAAATTGTGGATTTCCAATTACTCTAAATGATGTACAACTTTTATTAGGACCTAAAAAAGATTACAATTGCTTTTTTTTTTTATTTTCCACATAATCTGACCTAAATTCAAATTCCACCTTTTGCTTTATGCTTTCTTGTTTCATTAAATTTCATTTGACTTGTTAATAATCACAGAAAAATTATCAAAGATTAATATGTATATTTTAGAGAACAAAATATTAATATCGACTATATTAAAGAATAAACTGAAGAATAAACACTGAAAGTTTTGAGCTGGAGTCTCTTTTCAAAAAAAAATGTATGTAGGAAGAAAAAAATAGTATTCCTTTTAAAATGAGAAGTAGTGGATTGGCAATAACACAATAAATATACTCACTATGCAAGTCCAAATAAAGCCAAATTTCTTCTAAACAAGATGACCACATTAAAGTAGTTAATAGCAATAAAAATGCCAATCTTTTATTTATAACTAAAGCTAAAAAACATAACTTAAACCCAAGAAAGAAAAGCATTATTCTCCAATAAAACTGATTTAGGCCTTCAAAAAGTATTCTATCACACTGAAATGATCCCTTGATGTCACCTTAATACACATTTAACTTATACACAAAGACATCATTCCATGGAGACCGCTTATGATTGCCTTTAATTCCAGAATCAGATTTCTTGTTGTGGACGAAGAGAAAAATAAAAATAACACATTAGACACAGCTCTTCAAGAACAGTCTGTGAATTAAAGTAGAGAGATTGCTCAAGGTCCAAACTACAGTACTGACCTGGAGGACATAAGGGTAAGGAGAAAGAGAAGTTTGGGATAACAGCAGAGGAAGTCTTGAGGCAAGAATCAAGTTTCACCATAAACTGATCCTAAACCCTACCTTCATATCCTCCCTACTATAGACCTAAATACTGGCTAAATGTTCAACACCCCTAATCCTTCATATCTACCTTCTGTACCTCTCCAACATTCTCCTAATGGTGACAGCAATGCCATCAACAATGGCACCAGGACCATCATAATGATAACACTGAGGGTAACTGTCTGAGGTATGGTGGTCTGGGATAGGAATAGGGGTGAATTTCCTATTCACATTGAGATCAGCAGCAGGAATCCTTGATAGAACTGAGACAGCTACAGGACTGAATGAATGATTCAACCCTAGCTTTCTCCCTCAATATAGTCAGAGCTAATAATGGCCATCTCAACTGAGGATCTTCTGTTCTGCTACAGTTTCATATAGATGGTAGGCTATGTATAATATACAACTACTGTATATTTGGAATGAAGCTAGTAGTAGTTACAGAAGAGCCACTGGCTGCTCAGTTTCCCGGTCTGAGTAAAAGACACCAACATCCATGGAGCAATGCTTTGCAACAAGGGTTCTTCACAGACTCAGGTCTTCATTTTCCAAATTATGGATAGTTTACACAACAATGTAATGACATCTAATTGCGCTGGTAAGTTTTCAGATATTTTTCTGCCACAGTTGACACTGTATATGCAATCAATATTCACAATGATATGCTCCCTATGGTCACCACACTCTGGTCATGCATACGTGCCTTTCAAGCAAAAAATAAGGGATCTAAAATGGAGCAGTTCACCTCAACAGCCCAGTGCCTAGAACCAGCAGCACTCTTCCAGCCCTGACCTAGACCCTAATATATTAACTTGTTCATGATACATGCAGACTGCAATATGGCTGGCCGGTACTACTAGTAGGAACATTAGGCCCAGATTCTTCACCAGGGTTAGAGGAAATGAGAACAGACAGGATAAGGGGATACTGTATTCAGAGGACATTCATATTCTGCTGCCTGAAACTGTGTTGCCTTAATAGGTTCTCTTCCTTTTGTAAATGTAAAATCCATTTTTAAAACACATGAAAATGTACAGCTGCTAGTTATGATGTGTATGTGAATTACTGTAAAGTATTAACAACTTCAGTTATATGACAATCCACCTATCCCCATAAAAAAGACCACGCATCTATGATCTTCTACACGAGAAAAGGAAGTTCCTACCTTGTTTAAATAACTGTCACTTTCAGTTTTCCACATCTATCCTGAGCTAAATTTAACCTAAATGTTTAAACTATTTTATGATTTTAAGTCTTGTACCTAATATTTTATACTGTTAAGAGTCACATCTCTTTTATTATACTGTCATATATTACTTCTATTCAAGTACTTATATTTGATTAGTTCTATAAGGTTTTAATTCTCATCGTCATTGCAGTATTTCCATCTTTCAACATCTTTTACTCATTCTTGCTAAAATTTCATTTCAGTCAACAGTACATTTGTTCTTGCCTCTAATGCCTCAGTAGCATTTTTCTTATAGTTCTGAAGACATTTGTCAGCCATGTAAATACTTAAGCCTTTCAAATGAACACTTAAAAATTACTGTAAATCCTTTTGTCCACGCTAACAATGGCTCAAAAATGCAAACATCTTCTGTAAGAGTGTCTCACCTGAAACACTCGATGGATGAGACTTAAATAAGCCTTCAGCTACTTCTGATGTTCCTTAATGTAGTCATAGGGTAAAACACATGTCCAGTGAAACAGGAGAATTCCACAGCATTTCGTACATAGAGATTTGACATCTAACCCATTTATAAATTGGAGAATAAGAAGAAATCAAAGTCATTTTAAGTCTATAACACTAAAATAAAGTTTCCTGTCCCTATAGGAGAGAGAATAACTGGCTGATCACAGACAATACATACGCAAAGACATCTATTTACAGTTGTACTTAAATTGACATTATCAATTTTATATTTAAAATTGGTTGTCAAGGGCAAAAAGAAGAATAAATTCTCTCACTTATTAGGCAGATTTCATTCACAGTTGAAAATTCCTTATTCACACAAGTTTATATTATTAGTACACTAAGTCCAGAGAGTTAGCTTAACATCAATCAGCTCTTTCTAATCATATATTAATAACAGATCATTTGATCAGTATGGATAATTTATTCTTCACTCAAGAGACTGGAAAAACCATGAAGGGTCATGCAAGTTCAACTGATAATATATCGCTTGTGCCTAAATCAACTACCTCTCAATTTTTGTTGAATGATAGAAATATTATCTAACATTTTCAGCTGACATTAAGAATAAAAAATGTAAATACCAATGAATCACAGAAACTCATTCAAGTTCTTAATTTATAACAACAACAACAAAACACCAATTAGGTTAAATAAATAGCTTAAATGTTTCAAACTTCAACATATATTTAAAGGTGTCATAAACTTAAGTAAAGCCAAACTACTTTAAACCCAATCTCAAACACCTATATTCATGTAAATTTTTTATCAGTGAGCACCACCAAGTCAAAGGAGATACCACCTTAGATTCTTTCCTATCTTTCAGAATCAGTTCATAAATCCAGGTGTGGTGGCACATGCCTGTAATCTAAGCATTTGGGAGGCTGAAGCAAGAGGATGGCCACAAGTTCAAGGCTGGCCTGGCCACACAGTGAGTTCAAGGCCAGTTTGAACTGCATAGTGAGCCCTGGTCTCGGCGGGGGGGAAAGAAAATCATTTCTTAGCCTAAACATTTATAAAATCTTTCATTTTTCTATCCTCACTGGTACTCCGTAAAATTGAACTTTTACTACATCTCAACTGGATCCATAAAAAAAGCCTTCTAATTGGATTTTCTTGGTTCTACCCTCACTCTGCTTACAAATCATTTAATCTTCTTCTAGAAAGGTATTTCTTAAAACAAAAGTATGATCAAGTCATTTTCTTTCTAAAATAGTATTACTTTCATAAAATGTCAAAACATTCAATGTTCAGAATCTAGTCTCTTAATTCCATTTTACTAGGACATCTTACTCCCTATATAGTTAGTGCATAAATTTCATCTTTGGATTTCCTGTTTCTATTTTTAAAAGTTCTTTGTAGCTGCCTAACTAAATCCTACTCATCCTTCAAGTCTCAGTTCAAGTCTTACCTTTTCTGGCAAGTCTTCCACAACCCTGTACTCCAGGCATACCTAACTAAGTGAATTTTTAGTATTCAAATCGCTTTGTTTATTTCTCTTATTAAAGAATTCTACCACATCTATTTTCCATTATACTGGGTTCCATGAAGGCATGATGGTTTTCATTTTTGTACATATAAAAAGTACTTGGCGCAGACTCAGATTATAGAGGGTACATGATAATTAGTTAAATTAGTGAGTCTGATTGTTTGTAATTCTGATTGGGAGACAAGACTAACAGACAGAATGATCATAAACAGTTGTATGAGTCTGTGGAATGGTAGATAACCTAAGGCCACTAGGTCCTTTAATACAAAATTTAATAGAAAATTCACATTTTTTGCAGCTCGCTGGATTCTTCCTTTTAAGAAGTATCTTGGCATTATGTATACAATGTACCAATACATGTTCTTGGTAAAAATAATAAAAAAAATTAAAAAAAAAAGAAGTATCTTGGAAATAACATTTTTTTTCCAAAAACTAAGCAAGTTAGACAAGTAGCTATAGAACACAGCTCAATGACAAGAACAATATTCGGCCAACATACTTCTTTTTGCTGGTTTCAGTTAAGAGCAGAAATCTATCTATCTATCTGATCCATCTCTCTCTCTCTATCTTCTTTCCTTTCTTCATGGTTTGATTTTCTCCTATCTTCTCAGCCAGTAATATCAAAAAAGTGGTGTTATACAAGTACTACAAGTATTTTTACAAGTATTACAAGTAGTATGTTTATACAAGCATCACACACCTTATGCATCATTTGTCAGCTTGTGTTGTTTCCTAAAATGCATTTCTGAGACCTCTACTCCACATTTAACTGCTATACTGAATCTGTATTTGAATATACCTTATTTTATTATCAGTTGTCTTGTTTGTAGATATTTATGCTTTTTTTCCCTACTAAAAGGAGCAATAAGCATTCCCATATGACTTTTGTAAAGGTGTAAAAACTTTACTAGCCTGGGGGTATGGCAAAGTGATAGTGAGCTTGCCTGGAATGCTCCAAATCCAGGGACCAATTTTCAAGATGGCCCAGCAAAGGGTGGGGGTGGTGGTGGGGATTCTACAAATTATATCTAGAAATTAAATTGCTTTTCTCCACTGTTGTATCCAAAGAAGAGAATGAAAGGCAGAGAGGAAGGAAAGGAAATGGAAAGTAGAAGGGAGTGAAGAGAAAGAAAAAGGGGGAAGGAAGGACGGTAAAGAGAGGAGGGAGGAAAAGAAGAAGAAATGGAGAGAGAAAAGAGGCTCCCAAACTGCAGATATTTATTAAACATTTATTTAATGAATGAAGACTAAAACAGATCATTCAACTTGATATTATCAAAATTTTCTCCAAAGGAGTTATACATATTTGTACTTCTACTAGTTTCTGTTCCACTCTATTTTTTGTGTTGTCAGACCTTTTTATGTTACTCAATATGATAGCTACAAAATATTTTATTCTGTTTCACCCAAAGTCTTACTAAGTTTATCTTAGGTACTCTATTGAGTTTATTTCTACCTTGAATGGGATGATTCTGATTACTTGTTCTAACTGGAAATTATGTTTAATAGAAAACTAGTGATTTTCTTTTTAATGTTAATTTTCTATCAAGACTTAGATGAATACTCTCAGGTATAACAGTCTAAAGTTTTTCTTAAAATTTCAACACAAACACCAGGTGTGGTGGCATATGCCTGTAATCTCATCACTCAGGAGGCTGAGGCAGAAGGATCACCACGAGTTTGAGGCCAGCCTGGACTATAATAAGTTCAAGGCCAGCTTCAACTACAAACCAAGACCCTGTCTCAAAAAAAAAAAAAAAATACATAAATAAATAAATAATATTCAACACAATTGTATCCCGTGCAAATGTGGATACATTTACATCTTTCTTTTCAATTGTTACACTACTTCTTTGAATATTTATCTAATTATTTTCTTATTTATTTTTGTTTCATTTTGTGTTAGTTCACTGGCCAGAAATTCTGATACGCTGAATAATGAACAGTAGTGATAAAGCCTGTTCCTGGGACTACATCTACACTTCACTGCCAAAAAATGATGTATGCAGGGCACAGTGCAGTATGCCTGTAATCCTAGCTACTAGGAAGGCTGAAGGAGGACAATTCTAAGTTTAGGGCCAGTCTGGGCAATTTAGTGAGACCCTGTCTCAAAATAACATTTTAAAAGGGATAGGGATATAGCTATAGGAGAGTGCCTGCCTAGCAAGCCCAAGGCTCTAGATCAAATTGCCAGCACTTCCAGGGGAAGGGAAGGATAACATGACGTGACCTGTAGATGGTAGGCTTTGGAGAGGTAGTGTTCATTAGGCTAAGCAAATTCCTTCTTGTTCCCAATTCATCAAAAGTGTTTTTGTCTATTATAAACAGCAAATTATTTTTTTAAAGACTCTACATTAATTTAGAGAGGTATATAGGTTTTTCTCCTGCAATATGATTGTCCAGTAACAGTTTCCAATATTAAACCATTCTTGCATTCCTAAGATAAAACACCAAAGTCTCTGAATTATGCTGAACCCCAAATACTGGGATTTAGCTGATCTTTTTTAATATTTCCTTTTTTATTTAATTTCCATTTCTACTTTCCATTTCCTTTCTTCTCAATTACCTTAGGTTTGCTGTTTTTCTTTTGCTAGTTTCTACTGCTATTGGCTTAACATTAACAGACTTAAAACTACATATCTATCCAAGAAGTACTTTAGCTGCCCTCAACATTTTCACTAACACTACTTTTACTAACATTCACATTTCAACTCTATATTTAAAAGTATCATTTTAGCCAGGTGTGGTGGCACACGCCTATAATCCCAGCAGTCAGGAGACTGAGGCAGGAGGATTGCCACAAATTTGAGGCCAGTCTGGGCTATACAGTCAGTTCAAGGCCAGCCTGAATTACACACTGAGAACCTGTTTCAGAAAGAAAAAAAAAAGAAAAGAAAAAGAGCATCATCTAATACTCCCAAGTACAATGCAACTGAATTTATTTTACTATGTTTTTCAACATTAATTGCACTGTAGTCCGAGAACAGGATCAGACATCCTTGGACGAACTCTTTCAAGATTTTCTTTCAATATTGCCTTATTATTCTACAGTTAAACTATAATCTTTATAGTTATTTTTAATCTTCCTGTCTACCCTTGAGAAAAAATTCTGAATGTAAGAAAATCTGTCCAGAAATTTCTCCAAAATTATCTCTTCAAAAAATGTATCTCCTTCTGGAAGCAAGCATTACCCTGCTACCAAAACCAGAAAAGATCCAACTAAAAAAGAGAACTATAGGCCAATTTCCGTAATGAACAAAGATGCAAAAATTCTCAATAAGATACTGGCAAACAGAATACAACGAATTATCAAGAAGATTACAGATTATGACCAAATGGGATTCATCCTAGGGATGCAGGATGGTTCAACATATGCAAATCAATAAATATAATACACCATATCAACAGAGTCAAAGACAAAAATCACATGATCATTTCAATAGATGCAGAAAAGGCATTTGACAAGATCCAACACCAATTCATGATAAAAACCCTACAGAAATTAGGAATTTCTGTACCTCAATCTGACAAAAGCCATCTATGAAAACCCAACAGCCAACATCATACTAAATGGTCAAAAACTGAAAGCTTTTACTCTAAATTCAGGAACAAGACAAGGCTGTCCACTATCACCACTCTTATTCAATATAGTTCTGGAAACATTAGCCAGAGCGATTAGGTAAGAGAAAGAAATAAAAGGAATAAAGATAGGTAAGGAAGAAGCTAAACTAGCATTATTTGCGGATGACATGCTACTCTACATAAAAGACCCCAAAAACTCCATCAGAAAACTTCTAGATTTAATAACCAATTCAGTTGTGGAGCTGGATACAAAATCAACACTCTAAAATCAATAGAATTTGTATCTACAAATGACTAACTGAGAAACAAATTAGGGAAGATACACCTTTCACAATAGCACCAAAAAAAATGAAATACTTAGGAATCAATCTAACAAAGCAAGTAAAATATCTTTATAGTGAAAACTATAGTACTCTAAAAAAGGAAATTGAAAGGGAAGTCAGAAAATGGAGAAACATCCCATGTTCTTGGGTAAGAAGAACCAACATAGTGAAAACGGCCATACTTCCCAAACTACTATACATATTTAATGCAATTCCAATCAAAATACCAATAGGATACTTCACAGAATTAGAGAAAGCAATCACAAAATTCATCTGGAATCAGAAGAGACCAAGAATAGCAAAAACAGTTCTGGGCAACAGGGCCAAGGTAGGGGGAATCATAATCCCTGATGTGAAATTATAACCATAGAGCCACTGTGATAAAATCAGCATGGTACTGGCAAAAAGACAGACCCAAGGATCAGTGGAACAGGTCAGAAGATGCAGAAACAACTCCAAACACACTCAAATACCTCATCTTCGACACAGGAGCCAAACACCCACACTGGAAGAAAGGTAGCCTCTTTAACAAACGGTGCTGGAAAAATTGGCTTGCCATATGCCGAAAATAAAAACTAGATACGTGTCTCTCACCATGTACTAAACTAAAATCAAAGTGGATCAGAGATCTAAACATTAAAATAGAAACACTAAATCTACTAGAAGATAGAATAGGAAGAACCCTTGAAGACACAGGGATAGGAAAAAAATTTATGGACAAAACTCAGACTGCACAGGAAACAGCACAAAGGATCAACACCTGAGATCACATCCCATTAAAAAGTTTTTGCACAGCAAAAGAAATCACCAAAACAGTGGCACGAAAACCCACAGACTGGGAAAAAAATCTTACCAACCATTCCTCAGACAAAGGTCTAACATCTAGAATATATAAAGAACTCAAAAAAATCAGACCCCCCAGATTAGGAGACCCAATCCAAAAATGGGCATCTGAAATGAATAGACACCTCTCAAATGAAGAAATACAAATGGCAAACAAATATATGAAAATGTGTTCAACATCACTGGTCATTCAAGAAATGCAAATAAAAACAACGCTAAGATTTCATCTCATTCCACCTCTCAAATGAAGAAATACAAATGGCAAACAAATATATGAAAATGTGTTCAACATCACTGGTCATTCAAGAAATGCAAATGAAAACAACGCTAAGATTTCATCTCATTCCAGAAAGAGCGGCTATTATCAAGAAATCAACCAATAACAAATGCTGCCGGGGATGTGGGGAAAAAGGATCCCTCCTCCACTGTTGGTGGGAATGTAGGCTGGTCCAACCACTGTGGAAATCAGTATGCAGATTGCTCAAAAAACTACAACTAGAGGTTCCATTTGACCCAGCTATTCCTCTGCTTGGTATCTTCCCAGAAGAATTAGATACATCGTACCACAGTGATATATGTACAATCATGTTAATAGCAACACTATTTGTAATTGCTAAGTCTTGGAAACAACCTAAATGCCCAATGACCAATGAATGGCTAAAGAAGACGTGGTTTTTCTATACAATGGAGTATTACTCTGCCATAAAAAAGGATAAACTTGAGATATTTATAAGTAAATGGATGCACCTTGAGAACATACTCTTAAGTGAAATAAATCAGACACACATGAGTACATATCAAATTGTTTCTCTGATATGAGAAACCGTAAACATAAATAAGGACAGAAGTATAATAGATACTAAGTAAAAGAAAGATAATATTCAATAGGGAGGAGAATTAGAAAGGAGGGGGGAAGAAAGAAAGGAAAAAGAAAAGAATGAGAACAAGGGGGAAAATGTAAATAAAGCTACTGTAAATAGGGAAGGGAGGAGGAGTGGAAGGGAGGGGGAGTGGAAGGGAGGGGTGGGAAAGAAGGGGGAACCAAGATATATCTCATGTACACACACAAATTAACTAAGATGAATGTGATCACTATGTATACAATGTACCAATACATGTTCTTGGAAATAAAATTTAAAAAAGAAAATATCTCCTTTATTCCCTCTGATCTTATCTCCTGGCATAGTCTGGAATGATCAATCACTACTAAAGTCTTTCAACAGCTCTTCTATATTTTCTTTTGTCTTTTGTCTCTCTGGTCTACTTTTTAGGTGAATATCTAATGAATGCCAATTCTTGAAATCTCCCTTTGATGGCGTAGCATTTTTCCTCAGTAAAACTAGTTTACTGAATTTTGTACTTCAACGATTTATTTCCAGCTTTTGAGACTGGTCCTTCATACACATCAATTCTTGTTTCATTTCTTCTGTATTTCAAATTAAGAGATTTTTCTGTCATTTTTCTAGCTTTTTAAACATTTCTTTATTTATTCTTCCACTCTTATGTTTCTGTGACTATCTCTGCTCTTATGGAGCACTACATCATAAACTCAGATCATATAATGTGGGCTTATAACTTCCTTTCCAAGGATAATGCTAAGAATGATCACAGACACTGACCAATGAGGTTATCAAACATTCCAATTTGGGTGATCGTTGTAAGGACATTTGTCTTCTCGCTTCACTCATCCCTCAATTTCCTGTGAGTGGGGTTTTGATATAAATTATCATCTCAACTAAGACTATTTTGAGCATCCAAAGAATCTCTATTAATAAATGCATGGGCAGTAAGCATAAACGGGGAATGTCAAGGGTAATCTGAAATATATGAGCATTATAAACAAAAACCTTTCTAGCAGTTATCCCTGGCTTTCTTTAGCCTTCTTCACAAACAGGGAGACTAAAATTAGGCCTTGACTAATGAAATAAACCTAAGAATATTCCTGTATTGTTTACAAAGCACTTAAGTTCTTTTAACAGACAAATTCTTTGCTGCAAGTATCTGCTTCTCTACCCTAAGCCAAATACTGTTGATCATTTTGTAGACTTATTCTATACAAATCACAAAAGAACTTAGTTTGCTTCAAAACTCACCAATTTGTTTCTATCTCTTAATAGTTTATCATTATTTTATGTCAGAAGTGAGGATATAATAAAAGTGAAATTACTATATGGCCACCATCAATGGAAGAGCCCTGGTAATTTTTTAAACATTCATTCCCTTTGCTTAGGCAACAACTCTCAGAAATTTATGTTATGAAATAACTACCACATTTAACTTCAAATGTGTAAATGAAAACATTCAAAAAGTACTGTTTTTAATAAAACTGCAAGCAATTCAAATAAATACTTGTCAAATAAATAATGCCCAGCTATGTTAGAAGTATGTAAGCATTAAAAACCAGGATGTAAATTCACAAGGAAAAATACTTCCAACAGATTGTTGACTGAAAAACAAAATTATAAAAATTTATAATCTTCATATGCCTAGCATGAAAAAATATAATATGAATAATAATAATAAGTCACCAAGAAGTATCAAAAAGAAAAGGGGGATGGGGCGATTTCGAAAGAGTGGGGTAAAGTTGAAACAGTAGGTTAAAACCAACTTATGGAAGACTCCATTGTCCTAACTACTAATCCTTATCTTTCAGGAAGTCTTGATACAAAAATTTTAAGAATGATAGTGTGAAACTTGGGGGAAGAGCAATTTGGATGAAGAATAGAACACGGTGAATAAAAGGAGAAAAACTTATATTCGTCAATATTTTGTTTCAAATATAGGTGATGACATGATCTTGTTCATATTATATGAAAGCCTGTCTTCAATTGTAATACAATATGCATTAAAATGATTACATATACCAAAATCTGGTAAAAAATAAACTTTTACACAAAAAAGCAAAGTACTAAAGACAAATCATTAATATTTTTACATAAAGTCACTTCCCACACTTTTCTGCTTATATGGGTTTCTACCTTGAGTTAGGAAGCAATAATAAAGTAGATTTCAAAAGTCAGTATTTCTGCAGGTTAACTATTTTTAAATTATAATGCATACATATTACTCATTATGTAATGAGTATATAATGCATAATGAGTAAATTGTCAAGTTTAATGGATGAAGGTCACAATCTGTTTTTAAATTATACTTAATAATTCACACATCATTATTTGTTGCTTGGATAACTAGAAATTCAGTATATTTTTACCATTTAGTATAATGCCACTACTTCACATTCTCGAGAACACACCAATTCCAAGACCTTTGAATACATCAACTAGACAATATACATAAAAAGCAATAAACAATGAATTCTAGTAAAAGCTTTAGAAATAAACACAGATTAAAAATAAAAGGTATAGGATTGGAGATTTAGCTCAAGTAGTAGCAAGCCCAAGGCCCTGAGCATGATCCCCAGCACCCCAAATACATAAATAAAAAATTTTTTAAAATTACCGTTTACCCAAATAATTCCACCTCTAGTATTACAAAATGAAAAAATATGTAGAGAAAAAAAACATACTAAAGAACAGTAAAATAAATAGGGTACATCCTTATAAAATACTAAGATGCCATTGAAGCCAATAAAATCATTCACATACAGAACATTTAATGATATTTGTCGAGTAAATGAGAATAGTTAAAAGAGAATAAGAAAGTTATAAAAGACTGCTCCTTTGTTAAGCAAATATTCTGCAATACATATTTTTCATATTAAATCACATTCTAAAACTATATCAAGGTAATAAAAAGTTTCTAGGTATCTTCTATTATATACTGGTCAGCTTACTTAGCAAGGTCTCATCTAAAGTGTATCTTACTATTAAACAAAATGTTTTACCTCATGCTCTTTACAAATCAAACCAAAACAAAAACCTTTAAGAGTAAATTTCTTTTTTTTTTTTGCAAGTGCTGGGGATTGAACTCAAGGTCTTGCGCTTGCCAGGCTAGCACTCTACCACTTGAGCTAAATCCCCAACCCCTAAACATCTTTCTTAAGTGAAATATGTCAGACACACATGAGTACATATTGAATTGTTTCTCTGAAATGAGAAATCTTAAGTGTAAATAAGGAGAAAAAAGTATAATAGATACTAAGTAAAAGAAAGATAATATTCAATAGGGAAGAGACTTAGAAAGGGAGGAGGTGAAAAGAAGGAAAGGAAAAAGAAAAGAAAGGGGGAAAGGAAGAAAAACGTAAATAAAGCTATTGTAAATAGGGAAGGGAGGAGGAGTGGAAGGGAGGGGTGGGGAAGAAGGGGAGAGCCCAAGATACATCATGTATAGATACAAATTAACTATGATGAATGTGATCACTATGTACACAATGTACCAATACATGCTCTTGGTGAATTTAAAAAAAAAATAAACATCTTTGGTTAAATAATAATTTGAGTTTGTGGGGAGAGGGTAGCTCAGTGAGAGGGACTATGTTTACCAGTACGGGCAAGATGTTTGATTCAGTTTCTAGTAGCACCAAAAAAATTTTTTTAAATTTTTTTAAAATGGACATTGACAAATTCCACACATTACTGTCTTATACTATACTCAAATTAAAATTAAAATTTACCTGCATTGCACTTTTCCCCAATTTCACCACCTCAAACAGTGTGACAGGCTCCCCTTCACCATTCTGTTGAGGGTGCCCATTAGCTCTTCCACGTCCTGTTCCTCTAACTGCAGCTTCAATTCTGCTTTTCTCCCCTGGAGATTTTCGAGGTTTCTTATTTGTAGACTGAATAAAAAAAAGAAAAATTATATTAAATGTAACATTTTTTGCTTTATACAAAACAATCTCGAATTATATTAGATCTTCTGTAGCACTATTACAGATAATCAAAAAAAAAAGAGGCAACTTTATAGTTTGTTTTCAGTGATAAAAAATATACTTTAAACAACCAAACATAAGTTCGTGTGTGTGTGTGTGTGTGTGTGTATGTATGTATGTATATGGTATGAAAATAAAGCTCAAAAATTAGCTAGCTGGGTATGATGTACAACAATATCAATGGTGACTATTTTAATCATGCCCACTACTGACATTTCCTACTTTATACCTTCTTTAATGCTCTCCTGCTTCTTCAGAAACATTATTCTATAAAACATTCCTGGGAAATGCTATATATTCAACTTCTTCCCCTACTGAAAGGCTCATGTATTTCTTGGTCAGACAACAAATACACAGTGAACAAATTTGGAACCATTCTAGATACTGGGAATATAGTAATAACCAAAGCAAATGAACATTCCTCACCAATGGAGTTTACACCTTTAATTAACATACCATCACCTCCCCCAGTTTTTTAAATTAATCCTAGCCACTACCTTATCTATGTGTTACCTTTAGAGACAAAGGTAATGCTATGATTTCTGTCTAGATGTTCCCCCAAAGCCTCATGCGGTCACAGATGGGGCTTTTTCAGAGGTGGCTAAATCTAGAATAATGTACGATGCTGGGATTAAGGGTATGTGATTACTAAATCAATCCACTGATTGGTTTGGCACCGCCCTAATCCGAGCAGACTACATAAGATATAAGGGGTAGAAAGAGGCTTGTCTTCCTTCCCCCTCCTTACTTGCACCTCTTGCTTGCCTTGCTGCCTTCTGCCTGTCTGCCATGCCACCCAGCCTTGGACCCAGCTGACTGTGGACTGAAACCTCTATGAACTGTAAGCCAAATAACCTTTTCTCCCTTAACTTTGGGTGTTGGGTATTTTGTCTCAGGAATGAGAAAAAAGTAACTAAGACAAGTAATTAGGAAAAATTGTCTGTAGTCACTATATTCAACCATATAAATTTCATTCATTCATATATAATACCTGTGTTTCACCAAACTCACCAATGACATCGAGGTTGTGAAAAGTAAGTCCTCAAAACTTTAAAGAGACCACACGATGTCCTTCCTTTCGAATAACTTTTCCCTCACTGTACTGTATTCCTTACCTGTTAGTGCTACCCTGAGGTCTTATGCATCTTCTCTTCTCAATAATCATATTTTCATTTGAGTGATTTAATTCATTCTCATTATAACACTGTTACAATTACCAATTTATTGTACCTTGTCTCCAAATCCATGTCTTGCTTTGTGGTACTGGAACTGGACCTTATAAACACTACTCTTTTATGATCTGCTGCAGTATTAGGCATCATAGAGAGTACCAGAGGAATACTATAAAACATAGCACAGAATCCACACAAAATCCAAAATTTTGTGTGTGGATTAATATATAATGAAAACTGTTTAAATTTTAAATACTATACTCTTAGGACAGTTTTAGATATACCAAAAAAACTACAAAGATAGCACAGGGAATTTGCATATACTTCACACCTAGTTACCTTATTTTATATAGCATATTTGCTAATTAGTGCATTTACTAATTATTAGCACATATGCTAATCACTGGGCACATTAAAAAAAAAATCCACACTTGATTCAGATTTTTCTTTTTTTCTGATGACCTTTTCCAGGCCCAAGAGCTCATCCAGGATATCATACCACATTTAGTCATCATGTCTTCCCCCTAAGCTCCTCTTGTCTGTGACAGTTTCTCAGATTATCTCGATTTTTGATGATCTTAGCAGTTCTGAGGAATACTTTCCAGGTATCTTCTCAAAGGTCCCTCATCGCGAATTTTCTGCTATTTTTGTCATTAGACTATGATTACAGGTTTGGGGAGGAAGACAGAAGGATTAAGGTGTCATTTTTATCACCTAATATAAAAGTATATACTATTAACATGACATATCACTGTTGATGTTGACCATAACCAATCTCAAGTAATATTTGTTAGGTTTCTCCACTGTTAAGTTACTTTTAGCCTCTTTTCCAGAATGTACCCTCAGGAGGAAAGTCACTACACACAGCCCACACTTATAAATACATAAATTACTAGAATTCTTCCAAATGGGACATTTGTCTCTTCTTGCCCACTTGTTCAACCATTTAAATATGCACTCAACATTTGTTTTATGCTTTGGGTTACAATTCCATGCCATTTTATTTTGCTGCTCAAATTGTTCCAGCTTTGGCTATGGGGAGCTCTTTCATTTGACTCTTATGCTCATTTGACACTTCTATTATTGTGCATAACTGTTTGTTTTGCTTTCTTACCATTTGGCTACATACTAGTACTCTAAGATGCTCCAGACTCATCTTGAATATTCCCTTCCCCAGTGCTAGAATTAACCAATATTACAAAGACTCTTAGTTCCTTTTATTGTAGAATGGTATTAGAGATGAATATATGTGTATTAAGTTTTGCTCCTTGCTACTGAGGTATCTTTTGATTCTAGGCCTTGAAGTGGACAGAACAAGAAAAATATAGCCAATATAGTACATATAAACAAAATTTGGTCTGAGTATTATGAAGTTGTATAGATTTTACTAATTCACTGGGTTGTATATACATAATTACGGTATCAGAGTAAGAAGTTTCATTACTTCAAAAAAAGCCTCTGTTTCACCCAGGCAGCCCTTCGCCTTCCCATTACTGATTTTTTTCAATAGTCACCATAGTCTGGTTTTCTAGATAGTCATAAAAAAGGAATCCTACAATGTGTACCCTTCAGAGGCATCTTTAATTTGAACAATATGCATTTAAGATTTATGTATGTCTTCTAATGGCTGAATGGATGGATAATTTCCTTCTTACTGCTGAATATTTCACTGTA